>NQII01001357.1:89286-151443 GCA_002778355.1 Clitarchus hookeri
GGGGGGGGGGGGGCGTGAAAATTATACAGAGGGATCTCGAAGAGCACTGTAACAGCTCTTCAGCACTTACAAAAAAAACCTCGTAAAAAAATAACATCTGCGATCTAGATGGTTTCCTGCAGCGTGTGTTTTTAGTGTGTAGCTGATGTTCCAGCGTTTAAACACGTTTGCAGCGAGTGTGGGGCGAATTAATATATTCCCAAGAACTCTGTTTCTGCAGAACTGTTGGCCCTAGATAGAAGACGGGGTTGCGCCGAAAAATGTTTACGAGGAAACATCGCGAACCAGTGGACGACGATGGCAAAACAAACATTTTCTCGGGAAATCCGGAAAGAAGCTAGCAGTAAGGAAAATTCCCTGACATACGGTAACTTTATTTTCATTGGTATGTTGTGGCTAGTACGCTCTAACAAATATTGTTAAAAATGCCTGCCGAAATTATGTTTTAAATAAAAAGTACGGGAGTGGGAGGTTGACGAATCTGTGAACAATAAAATGTTTCTGTAAAAGTTGCATGCTGTGTTGTGCATGGTAATAATTTGTTGCTTTTGCGCAAATCATCACGGTAAAGAGTACACCAACACGAAACCAAATTTAAGTCATACAGTTTGCATGCCTGCCATGAATACAGTTCAGCTGGCAATATTAATCTAAGTCAATTTATCTTTCAAAACACGCCCATGTTTGTATAAAATACAACACCATGAAGACACCAACAAATTAGAAGTAAATTTATTTCACAAATTACTATTTGTATTACAGACAAACGAATACAGTTTAAGAGCAATGCAACAATATTTCAAGCAAAAATTTAGTACGCTGTAAATCCCTATGAGCTGCAGTAAAGGCGCGAATCCACTGAGGCAACAAGTGACACATGGCAGGCGACATTTAGTTGCATTGTGACATTCCACAAGTTGAAAAGGCAGCACCTATCCTCTCGATTCTATAAGAACTGTTCACACTGCTGTCACTTATGCAATTCTATATATACACTGTCGCCTACCTGAGTACAATGGTTTCAAATCTCATACAGTCGCTAAGCAAAATGTTGTAGGAAATTTCGTATCGATTATTTGTATGGTTGACGATCGTGTGGTTGGGTCGCACGATTGCTCGGTATGATCGGTTGCTAAGGTTGGTTCGTATGGTCGGTTGGTTTATCTGATCGTCTAGTTTGGATTATTTCTATAGTCGGCTGGTATCTCTGGTATATATGGTTGGCTGCAATGGTTGGTTCGTATGGCCAGCTGGTATGCTCGGTTCTAATTGTTGCCAGGTATTGTTGGTTTGCATAGTTGGCTTGTATGGTTTGTTCGTAGGGATGCTTGGCGTGGTCGATTTGTATGGCTGGCTGAAATGGCTGGCTCGTAGAGTTCGTTGGTATTGTCGGTTCGTATTATCGGCTGGTATGGTTGACTCGTATTATTGAGTCATATGTTTGATACGGTTGGTTTGTATGGCTTGTCTTTCCCATTAGTATGTCCAGTCAATCTTGCTGGGCTGTTGGCCTGGTTGGTATGTGTGTTTGATATGGCTGACTCATATGGTTGGTTCATATGGTAGTCTAGCATGGTCGTTTCATATAATTGGCATGGTCGGTTCGCATGGTCTGCTGGCATGGTTGGTATGATAGGTTAGTGTGGTTGACTGGTATTATTGGTTCATTTGGTTGGTTGGTCAGTTAATATGGTAATAACGTATCGTTAGTTCGTAAGGTCGGCTGGTATGATCGGTTCGTATGGTCACCTGGTGTGGTTGGTTCATATGATCGCCTGGTGTGGTTGGTTCATATGATCGTTTGGTTATGGTTGGTTCGAATGGCTGGTCGATATTACCGGTTCGTATTGTTGGCTCGTGTGGCTCTATGACAGGTTTGCATGGTTAGTATGGTCGGTTCGTACAGTTGGTTGGTATGGTCAGTTCGTATGGTCAGTTTGTATGGTTGATTGGTATGGCTTGTTCATATGGTCGGCTGTTATGGCTGGTTCGTATTGACGGCTGGTTTGGCTGGGTCTTATGGTTGACTGGTATGGTCAGCTCGTATGGTGGGCTGGTATGGTCGGTACGTATGTACGGCTGGTATGGTCGACTCGAATTGTTGGTTCATATGGATGGTTCGTATGTTCAGTTTGTATGGTTGGTCTTGTCCATTGGTGTGCCCAGAAGGTGTTGCTGGGCTGTTGGCATGGTTGGCGGATATAGTAGTTTATTTGGTAAGCGGGTATGAACTGTCTGTATGGTTGACTCGTATGGTTGGTTCGTGTGGTTGCCTGGGGTTAATGTTTCGTATTGTTGGCTACTTAAGTTGGTTGGTTTGGTTGGTCTTACCAATTGTATGATAGTCGGTCTCAATGGACCTGGTTAGTTGATATTGATGTTTGCTATGGTCAGCTGGTATGGACAGCCAATATGGTTAGTCGGTATTGATGGATTACATGACTGTATGGTCTTTTTGTATATATTGTTGGCTTAGTTGTTCTTGTCCATTGGTCTGGTCAGTCTGGTTGATCAGTTGGCCTGGTCAACCTTGTCTATTGGTCTTGCTCATTAGACTTTGCAGTTGGTCGTTCTTGTCGTTGGTGTGACCAATCAGCCTTGATGATTTTATGGACAGTTGGTCTGGTTGGTTGTGACTATCTCTAACGATTCGGAAATAGTGCTGAACAGCACTTATAAAGAGGTTATAAAATAGGGAGATATATTAAGCTGATTCAGTTTATGCTAGCCTTGTACATTGCAAGTTTCGATGGTCTAACCTTAGTGGTTTGCGAATAGCATGGCCTACAATGTAAGCAGTCCAGCTGGAGCTAGCCATGATACCATGAAAGACGAAGTCGGGATGCCAGCAGCAGACACACCATTACACGAACACTTCGTCTTGATCTCTACTCTTCAGTAGCTCGCTGGTTCGAGCAAATACTTTAGATTTGATAAAATATTTTACTTCAGTGTGAAAATATATGCACTTAATACGAGCACGACCGATAAAAAAACGCATTCTGTAATGGAAGATTCGAACACAATATAACTTACCAGAATGGTAGACATGAAGGTCAAGTGAGAGAACCCCAACGGCATAATCGGCTGAAGTCAATCTTGAATCAGACCTGTAATAGCAAGCCTGTAAGCTTGAATCAAGCTTGTTTTGCAAGTCAACAAATTTGAATAAAGTTTGATTCAAGGTAATTAGTATCCATAGGTCAAGTTTGTAGCACTCTTGATTATTAAACCTTGCTGTTAGTTTGCCTTTACAACCAAGAAGCATAATTCAAGCCCTCTACAAGATTGGCATTCAAACCTTCGTGTGTGCTCATTACTTATCTTAAACAAATATCACCGGAAAACAAATGTCATAAATTGTTAAAATAAGCTTTTACACCGTACTACTCGTTCGGCTGTAAGTCGGGGTTCTGTAAACAAAATTAACTATATAAAAGTAATTTTGTTACATTTTAATTTCTTGGGTTATTAAAAATACCTGCCAGTGCGTCCTGTTAGAATTTAATAAACAAAAATCAAAATTAGTAATTTTTTAATTAAGTTGGTACTTTAAGTAACCTAAGATAATTTATTTTTCATAGAGTATTTTTATAGCTCTCTCTTAAAAACCCACGTTTTTAAATGAATACTGAATATATTAACTCGAAATTAATAATATACTAATACAGTAGAATCCCGATAATTCGTATTGTCAAGGGACTGAATGTTAAATATGAATTATCGAGATATTCAAATTAACGGGATTACCAATAATGGGGAGCAAAAAGAAAAAATACATAATAACGAGACTAATGCAAATTTGCATTAATATGTAATGATAAACACATGGCTACATATTATGCATAGGACATATGTATGTATAAATCAATAATTACATCAATAAAACATAAATTTACGTTAAAAAAATTTTGTAATTTTCTTTTGGTGCAAGCCTTGCAGACGGGTATTGTCGATGGCATTGTCAAGCATGTTCAAAGCAGAAAATACTTCATCGTCAACGTCTGGTTTCTATAAGAAATGACGCATGTTGATGATTGTTTAGCCACTTTAGGTGTAATTGTAGGCACATCATCTTCGTCATCACCTTCACCATCAATGTCCTGAGATGGAGCCAAAATTTCGTCATCAGTTAGAATCCCCGCTACTGCTAGGCCGTCGTAAAAATGGACGAAATCTTCAACCATTATAGAATTTTCTTCATTTTGAGGAAGACGATTCCAATTCAGAGGGCATTATAAGTCTTGTTTAGTAACTGCTGATGAAAGTTCTACCGTCGTGAATCTACAAGCATGAAAACAGTTTTTTATTGTGCTTTCGCTAACACTTTGCCACGCCTTGTGAGCAATGTTCATTGCTGAAAATAAGGTGATTTTATTATCCTTCCCATCCTCGATGCTGTCAAGGAGTTGCATCACTACTTCCTTGCGGTAAAAGGTTTTGAAAGCTTTAATTATGCCCTGGTCTAGAGGCTGCAGCTTAGAAGTAGTGTTGGCAGGCAAAAACACAACATTAACATGACTGGGCGGTGGGGTATTGTTGTGGGCCGTACAATTATCCATGTAAAGTAGAATTTTTCGCTGCCTTTTCTCCATATCAGCATTCACCGATACTTTCCATTCCTTAAATAATTCGCCCGTCATCCACGCTTTTTTGTTTGCACGATAGGTCATCGGAAAAGTTTTTATTTTTTAAAAACATCTTGGTTTGTCTGATTTGCCTATCATGAGCTGTCTTAATTCCTCAGATCCATCCATGTTGGCGGACAACAATATGGTTACACGTTCTTTACTATTTTTCCGCCATGACACTTTTCTTCCTTAAAACACATTGATCGGTCGGGGAGACACTTATAAAATAACCCCGTCTCATCGGCATTAAAAATGTTGTTGGGCTCATAAGAACAAACGTCGGCCGATACATTCGCACTTTCCCCACAATGCTTCTTAATTTTATGCTGTGCCTTTTTTTAAACCTATATAACCAACCATCAGTCGCACGAAAGTCTTTAATTCCCATTTTTTCTGCGAAAACGTTTACTTTTTCTCTTAAAATGATTTCTCCAACTGGTACATTCGAATTACGTGCTTGTGCAAACCACTTTTAAAATTCTCTTCTAGTTGTGGATACTCACCAGTCTTAAGGCGCTTTACTTTGATGTCCTATGTCTGGGAGGCGATTTTGTCCTTTTTCTTCAGAATTGATGTTATTGTGGAAGGAGAAACGTTATAACGTTTGGACACGTCAATTTGTTTATATCCACCGGCCACGGCGTTAATGACTTCTTTTTTTTCTCTAATGGAAAGACACTTATTAGCTCTTTTCGGAGACATGTGTTACGAACTAGCTTTTCAGCCAATTCGTACATGAAAGATTATGAGAGAATGCGGGGGGGCGTAACTCAAATAATGACTCGTTAATTCGGTAGTGCAAAACAGTATCTGATGAATTTATTACAATTTACGGTTATACAATTATTATTTATATTAGCATTGACCGGGGGAGCTTTACATTGAATTTAATATTATGTTTATTGTTACTTCACTCACGCCATTTTAAATAACCCTAACCGGAACGTCATCACCTTGTTAATGTTGCCGGAGGCTGAATCTAGGAGACGGTTAGCGACGGCCGGACACCCATCTTCCTGGTCTGCTCCGCTGGTCGGGTCGCCAAAGGACTAATGATGAATGACGACGACGAGACGGTTAACGACGGCCTATATCAAGCGCGCGGTTCGGCGGCCGCGCTCAGTGACCGGTGGAGGGGATTTCTGCAACTGTCGACGACCAAATGGTGGCGTTGCAATCCCGCTCGTTTATGTTTGAAGGTGTGATCAGGCAAGCCGTTCAGCTAAGGCCTGACCACACCGTAACACATGGCTAAGACCGAACTGACAAATTTTTCACTCGCTCTGCTCCTTCCTACCCTCTCATAACCCTAGACCGGACACCAAGGTGTCTCTTAGTTCTGGGAATCATAGACACATCGCCTCACAGCCTACTCGGCGTCATTACCTGCCCTTCAAACACTCTTACTTTTCACTCGCTCTACTCCTTCTTACCCTCTCATAACTCTAGCCCGGGCACCAAGGCGCCTCTTAGTTCTGGGAATCACAGACACATCGCCTCACAGCCTACTCGGCGTCATTACCTGCCCTTCAAACACACTTACTTTTCACTCGCTCTACTCCTTCTTACCCTCTCATAACTCTAGCCCGGGCACCAAGGCGCCTCTTAGTTCTGGGAATCACAGACACATCGCCTCACAGCCTACTCGGCGTCATTACCTGCCCTTCAAATCCTCTTACTTTTCACTCGCTCTACTCCTTCCTACCCTCTCATAACCGTAGACCGGACACCAAGGCGCCTCTTAGTTCTGGGAATCACAGACACGTCGCCTCACAGCCTACTCGGCGTCATTACCTGCCCTTCAAACACACTTACTTTTCACTCGCTCTACTCCTTCCTACCCTCTCATAACCGTAGACCGGACACCAAGGCGCCTCTTAGTTCTGGGAATCACAGACACGTCGCCTCACAGCCTACTCGGCGTCATTACCTGCCCTTCAAACCCTCCTACATCCCTCAGTACCCTTCCGGTCTTTTTTACCCTGCCCGAATTGCATATATATAGAGCTGGTGTACAGTCTATGGTTAAAAACTTTACGAGTTAACGAGATTTTTAAGTTGCAAATAAGAATTATAAAAAGTTTCAATTGAGCTCGAGCACCAAAATAAATACATATTATCGAGGGGACCGGAATGCATTGTTTTTTTACTAATTAAAGGGATTTCCTCAATGGACCGGCAAATTTGCACGANGAAGTTTCAATTGAGCTCGAGCACCAAAATAAATACATATTATCGAGGGGACCGGAATGCATTGTTTTTTTACTAATTAAAGGGATTTCCTCAAGGGACCGGCAAATTTGCACGAATTAGCGGGATATACGAATAATCGGGATGCGAAATATCGGGATTTCACTGTATTAGAGTTACAAGAAAAGCGACTTGAAGTTATTTAAAATATACATTCTAAGCAGTTAAGAACTAACACAAATATAAACAAGATGTTACTGATAACTAATGGGTCTACGTTCCTCTACATGGGTGGAAATAAATTTTAGCGAATTTCTTGAAAGCTTAGATGGTAGATAGGCGTTGACGTCTCATTGACACCAATATCATAAGACATGAAATTAGAAACACGTGAAACAGTACAAAGACAATAAAAAAAACACGAGTTACTTACCCGGTATTCGAATTCAGAAAAATTCGTAAAATTAAGCAAATTTGCAATTAACTGCATCACGGAGGTAGGATTCGGAGCATCAACTTCGGATATAATCAGTTTTATGATTAGAATGATAGGGCTCACTAACCTGAAATACTTACTCGGCCATCATTTTGATAACAAGTGTCTCAGTCACTAAAACACACCCGTTTACATGGCCTACCATACCGCTGCTTGTGTGAAAAATTTGCTTGAAATCATTGGATTGGTCTTCGAGATATGGCATAACACCTTATTTTCTTTAATGGGACTATATTACAAAATTGCTTAAAAGGAGACTCTGTACATGATACTTGTAACATATAATGTCAGCAGAAATAGGTTGATTGAAATTGTTAATTTGTTAAATAGGTATGCAAACATATGAGTATATTTATCTGGTCGCCATTTTTAAAATCATGGAAATCACCTAATTTTACGTGGCCTTCTGTAGGTGTGCAAAATTTTGTGGAAATTAGTGGAATTATTCCGCAAATATGACGCCATGTTCAGTCTAATCGCCTGACACTACTTTGCAAAAAATCCGGCAAAGGAGGATCTTTGTATGCATATCGGATGATTGGTCATCGAGATATCGCAAAAACCTCCATTGGTCATGTAACAATATTCATAAATGGAGGGCAATAAGTTTATATATTAGCCCATTCGATTATTTACATAGATACAATATAACAAGTTAAATTTAAATATGTTACATAGTTTCATAGATATAGAACATAAGCTCAAATGTTTCTACGTATGCCATTAAAAAAATAAGATACTTACATTCATAAAACATATAAATTAATTTAACCTATTACAGTACAACTTCCTCGCAAAATTTGAAATAAATCGGTTTGTTAATTCCCGAGATACGGTACAAAAACCATATTATTTCATTTGGTGCTATCTTACAAAATGACGGAGAAATGACGCTTTGCATATACAATGTTTATGGATATAATGGATACTGTCAGCATACAAAATTAAGTGGAAATTTGTTTTGCTGTTTTGTAGATACAACATTTGGAGCTAAAATTTTCATATAGCCGATGATATAAAAATATGCGTGTCTGACCCACTCAAAATTTACCATTTTAAATAGTCTGCCATAGTGATAATTGTTAGTCAAATTTGGTAGAAATGAGTTGTTTTTTCGGAGATACAAAATTTTTATTTGTCAAGTGATACTTTTTTCAAAAATGGTGGACAAAAGAGATTTTGTGTGTACAAATTTGATTGTTGCAATATATACAACCATCATATAAAGTTTCATTGGAATTAATTACATGGTTTCGAGGATATAACATGGAAAATTAAAATAGCTATAAGGTCACCATTTTAAAAGTAGGTGTCTGATATACCTAAAATGTATCAATTAACATTTCATACCGCAGTATTAATTGTTTGCCATATTTGGTAGGAATCTGTCAATTGTTTCCCGAGATATTACAAAAACACTCAATTATTCGTGTGGTACTATCTTATAAAATGGAGGACAAAAGATGCACTATGTAGACACATTTAATGTTGAAAAAATAGCTAGATGGCCGTTATTTTGAAAAAGGTATCTGACATACTTGAAACATATTTGTACATATCAACGGTGCCAGTACTATTTGATTGTCAAATTTTGCAGTAATCTGTCAGTTGTTTTCTGAGAAATTACACAAAAACTTGAATAATTAATGTATCAATATCTCACAAACTGGCGGACAGAAAATATTTTTTGACATATTTGATGCTTGTATTAAATACTGCCAGCGGATAAAATTAGGCTCAACTTGGCTAAATGGTATGGTAGTTATACCAAATAAACCTTAAAAATTTGTATGGCTGCCATTTTGAAAATAAGAACCTAATAAAGTTTATAAGCTTATATTTGCTTGGTCTGTCATAATAATACTTACTTGCCAAATTGAAAGAAAATTGGTTAAGTAGTTTTCGAGATATAACATAAATGCTTTACTTTTTCATGTGATGCTACTTTTCATAATGGCGGACAAATGTGGTTGTTCTTTGGCTTATATAATGCTTGTAATATATAGTGTAAGTATGCAAATTTGGGCTGCGATTCGTCAAACAGCATGGTACGTATAATGTAATAGAACATAAATTAAATATATATTTAAATGTACTAATCTTCGCATAATCAGAAAATTCTCTTCAAAATATCCTCCTAGTTTTGGCACACAAATACCGGCCATGTTCGTTTATGGATAACGATTCAGATGTATTAAAAGTGCCTTTTTTTCTGAGAGTTTCTTAAAGGGGAATTTTTATCGGTGAATATTAAATAAAAGTGGTGTTTTTTCCCTTCAGAATAATTTTTAAGTGCGAAAATCCTGGCAGATAAAAATGTTTGTTTCGAGTACAGGAGTAGATCATAATGATATCGCCACAGATGGAACAGCCGCGTATCTGCGAATCCCGTTTCATTTGTTTTAAGAGAACGGAACCAACGTAAATGGGGATACGACCATGACCACACCAGCGGCGGCGTGTGATGAACTGTTGCAAGGTAAGCTGTGTTTTGCTCTGTGCTGTACCTAATCGTTTGCTACTTTGCACATAGACCACTTACACGTCGTAGTGCATTTGACGTCACAGCACGTGCGTAATGGCTGCCTCACCACTCCCTCGTGAGTGGCTGCAGTATATTCAGTTTCCCCTCGCTCTACTCTGATTACTGGTTCCTGCTGCGTGTGCCGAGTGTGAACAGCACTGAGCAAACACCAGCTTACCTTGCAACACTTCACCACACGCCACTGCACAAGACGGTCCTGTCGTACGTAGTCGTCTTGTGAGTAATTTTTTTTCTGTAAAGTCACATAATGCTTGAGAATGCAGAAGAGAATTAGCATATTATACGGCGAAATAAAGCCGCACGAGCCAGCGAAATGGCGTCACTGCCAGCAACGTATCAGCGTCTGGTGGTGGCCAGCTTACTAGCAGGCAGTAAGCCAATAGGGTACCTTCCGTAGCACGTAGTAGCCAGTCAGGCACAAGACACACTCCCAGAACTTCGCGAATCCAATCCGAGAATGGGTACGACTACATCAAAGGATCTGCCACGAAATTTCGTCTCTGTGTATTTATTTACAACGTGTCCCCACTTTAAGTCCCATGATTTCATCCTGCAGGACGACAATCCTATGCGCCAACCTTACGTATAAGGACGAGCCAATTGTTGCGCCTGCCAGATTCGCCCTTAACAGTGCCTTGCTTATATGCGTCAAATGCAGAAAGCCCAAAACACATCTTTATTGGTACATTATTACTCATGACATTAAAAAATGCTAAAAGTGAGTCGTTTATATCAAACCCTGTTGAAACATCAGTTGTTACTTGAATTTGTACTCAACAGCGTCCTATTGGTTCACCATAAACTAATTTATTACTCTATATTAACAGTATTTATTATTGGCTGTTTGCAGGCTCAAATTGAATGGGATTTATAAGCCATCTCGCACATTAGGTCTCTAAAAATTACTGTATATTTTAATTGTGACATGTTTACTGGTTGCGTCATAACTGTAAGACGACGCCAATAAGAAGTGAAAAATGTTCAAACCTTTACGCTTCTAATAAACTAGAAAAAAAACCCAAGCTACGCTCGGGGATAGTCCAATAAATTTTTATTGGTATTCGAGGGTGGGGATAAAATTTTTTCCAGCAAAACCAAAATACTGCTGCACTTCCTGGCGCAAATTAATGGGTGGTGCAACTGAACCTGCATTTCGTACTTTAAGACTCCTCCGGGACCACTTCTGTTGTCATAAAACAGTGTGTCGTACAAGCTAGACACACCAGTAAATATTGTACGCTGTTTTTCGCGTATTTACACATATGACGTTAAAAAAATACGCCTGACAATGATACGTATGAAATGTCACGACAAACCGTGGGAAATGGCATGTTTCGGCACGAATTAAACTAATATCGTACATTTTGTTGCAATCACAGACACGATCTCTGCTTACAACAGCTCTGACAAAGCATAACGATAATTAGGTGACTCTGGGACCGGTATTATATAACTTAGGTTTTACCTTACCAGGTGACTTAAAAGCAACAACGCTTTACTTATGAATGTGTTTTGGAATATCTCTTCCTTCTGTTCTGAGATGATATCACATATCTACCGGTTACTCATTTGCCACCCCACCAAGGCTGTTTTACACAAATCCAGGCAACATTTTGTCGTGTAACGCATTTTGGAGTAGAAGCCTCGCTGACCCCCTTCGCGAGCGCCTACCAGTTGACACGTGTCACGAGGCACATGGAAAGCCAGAACGGATCGCAGTTACACGTGTCAAGGTTGTACCGAGTAAGAGCTGGCATATCACCGGAGAACCCGGAAATTGCTACGCAAATACGTAGGAAAGCGGGAGAAATTGCAGAGCCAAGCAAGAGCACCTCTAGCTTCACACCTGAGAAAACGATTGACCAATTGAATGTGGGGGCCACGAATACTCCTCACCCCTACCACCCTTGTAGTCAGACCGTGGAAAAATAAGCTGAGATGGTAAATTCAAGGGGCAGATCACCACTTCTCCCGCCCCGAACCTTTACGAACCATGGCATGTGGCTGAAGGCTTTTGTACTGAAGGCAACCACCTCCCCCCTTCCCCCAATAAGAGAGACATGTGCAGACATTTAGGGAGGGAGCCTGGAGAGCATATAAGCCAAATTACTATATAAGAGGGGTTAGTTCATTATCACCGCGCCGAGGGAATAGTTGCGTCAAAGAATCGCGAGAGGACTTCAGAACGAGCCCAGAACAGCAGGCGAGGGGAGACGACACCAAATGAGGGCCTTTTCCAAGGCTGCCCACATCGCCGGAGCTCATCCACAGCTGACATCATACCAGCAGAGTTAAGTATCAAGTCGCCGCACAGAGAAGCCCCTCTCCACCACNACAGAGAAGCCCCCCTCCACCACGAAGTCACCCACAGTTAATACGAGTAGCCAAAATAGAGTACCACACCCTGGAAGGGTTTCTGTATGTGGTTTTTCTTTAAAGTCAAGACAATATATCCATCTAGTTAAGTGAAACGTCAAAAGACTACCTTATTGAAATACCCTCAACCTTTAAGGCATCTTATAGTCTGTGCTTGGAGGAATTAACTCCGACCCTATGAACCACCCTGTATTCCACAGGTGGGGAATAGCGTCAATTTTATAGTGTTTACTTGCAGCAGCTGCAACTAAAGCAATACGTGCAGGTTTCGCTTATTATACGTAGTCGGTTGTCCCTGCAATTATCACATACCGTAAATAACCATACATGCTCTAATATAAGTTATCACATTACTGTTATTTTCGCTGTTTGCGTTTTGTCTATCGCGTTCTTCCTTTGTAATGTGAAAACAATGTTGGTTAAATTTTAGCACGCGCATACACAATGCAGATGTGGTTTTTTTATATATATATNATATATATATATATATATATATATATATATATAATGGCATACTTAGTTGTTAACACATTCTACCCACAATATACACATATAGTAATTTTATCCTAAATATTATTTTGCAAATCCCTGCACATAATATTAAAATCTCTTTTTATATGTCAATCTTTGCAGTTTTCAAATAGGGCATGAAAATTATGAGTAACTGCACGTTTTTGTTTAACAATAAGAAATGTGAGATTTTTGAAGGCATATATGTGTATATACTATATGTTATATATAATATATGCATATATAAGCCCACATTAGAAGTTCTGAGGGATGCATCTGAAATTAACTTAAGTGTGTTTTACCACTGAATAGGGACAAATTTTTTTAATGTTGGCGTTGCGTGCCGATTTGCTGATTGACAGCGCAAAGATTTGAAAATGGACATTGTATTGGATTGGATGCTACGTGAGCAACATAGCACACGGCCTCTCAGGATATAGGAGTGCAGTGGAGAAATCTGGGTGGCTCTTAGCGTGAAGTGAGGTGAGTATGGAGCAGCGCCAGAATTCAAGAGTGGGGGAAACGAGACGTTCCCGAGAAAACACGCCGACCGGCGTGATTACCACAGGCAAAATTTCCGGAGCGTTCCCGCCGGGAATCGAACCCGGTTCGCCTAGGTAAGTCTAACCACTTAACCACCGCGGCACCCTTTTTACTTCCGTGTACATACTTATTCTATTCCAGAGTGTTACTAAGATACGACCCTTGAAGTGTGAAAGGTCGTGAGAAAGGACCTGGAAAATTGGCTGATTCACTTGAACACAAGCTAGACTTAAAAGTAGTAGGTTCATGGCAACTGGTTCACGACTGATTTAATACATCATGAGAGATGCTGAGCTAACAGTACTGTAGATATCAGACAACAACGAGGTGTTTTTCTTTGATTACATGCTGCCAATGACTGATATCAGCTTAGCCCTTCACCCACTGTGTCTGCAACTGTGGAGACGATGCACATGCATATATTTATGACCGGAACAGTACACAGCAAGGCACCGGTGCCCAGTATTATGGGATACTTCCTTGTGGCTCATTTGATCAGTGGAATTTTCTACACCTCTTTCGCATGAATGGTTGATACCAATTCAATCAAGCACGCGGCACGTTGTTCACTGGTTGCAACGAGAATGTTTAACACAAGTACAGTGCGTATGAAATATTTCGTAATTGAAACTCCTGAGCTCAGAAATTAATATGTAACCGAAGAGATTAAATGTAGCTTACAGGTCATTGAGTTTTAGGAACATAAAAGTTCTGCTTTTATCTCGGGAAAGGCAGGTGAGTGGCGGCACGCATTCTGAGTCAGTATCTACTACTGAGAAGTAAAATAAGAGACAAATAGTGGTTAACCCTATTCGGAATTAAACAGTGTGCCTCATTGTGATATCAGTGAATTCGTATAGTCTAGCGTTCATGTTATTATTGTGGCGAACTTTACCTGCATTTGCTCTAGAGTGTAGCAGGTTAGATGATTCAGTCCCTGGGGTGATTCTGACTTTAAGATAATCCGCTTTATAGGTTGGCGGGTTGGTGGAATGAAACAGGGGCTCAGTACCAGGAACAGAGGGAACCAATGAAAATAGGCATATAAGTGACCGTTGAAGCTAATTGCTGGATTTAACAGCATGTGGTTTGCATTAAAGTCAAATGTGTAGAGACTGAATCAGTCCACTTTTCCGCGATGAATTACATAAAGTAATATACTGTGGACACAAATCATTTCCAATGCGAACCGTTCCATGGTACGAGCAGGTCGAAGATTCCTACTTGTGCTCGTCTCTTCTCGCTGGTGTCAAGCAGGCCTGCCACTATTTGGTATTATTGTAGTAGGAAGATGTGAAGCTGCATCCCCCGTGATGAGCCTGCAGTTGGTAACCACAGAGCCAAAGATATTTTAGAATTAGACGAATAAAGTTCTTACGCGCTCTCTCTCTCTCTTTCTCTCTCTCTCTCTTTCTGCCCATTCCCATGGGAACGAGTGCCCTGCGGCTGCCAGACAGTGATTACAGTCCAAGTATGACTATTATTCTTATTGCATTTGCGTGTTTTGTTCTGTGGCGTGTGAATAGATATCTTATTCGTAAGAAAATTATTCTATTAATAGGGTACGGGGTTCAAGTTTCTCCACGAGTTTGAAAAAAAAACTGCATACACCCCTCCCCCTTTCGCGGACATAATCTCGTCGCGCAGTAAACGCCGGTAGAGAACAATAATATACACACTCGTTGAAGAATGGGGCATAACTCTGCAAGGAAGTTGAGCTTCTTTACCTTATTATTTGAACCTNGCATTTGCGTGTTTTGTTCTGTGGCGTGTGAATAGATATCTTATTCGTAAGAAAATTATTCTATTAATAGGGTACGGGGTTCAAGTTTCTCCACGAGTTTGAAAAAAAAACTGCATACACCCCTCCCCNATGTGAAGCTGCATCCCCCGTGATGAGCCTGCAGTTGGTAACCACAGAGCCAAAGATATTTTAGAATTAGACGAATAAAGTTCTTACGCGCTCTCTCTCTCTTTCTCTCTCTCTCTCTCTTTCTGCCCATTCCCATGGGAACGAGTGCCCTGCGGCTGCCAGACAGTGATTACAGTCCAAGTATGACTATTATTCTTATTGNCCCATTCCCATGGGAACGAGTGCCCTGCGGCTGCCAGACAGTGATTACAGTCCAAGTATGACTATTATTCTTATTACATTTGCGTGTTTTGTTCTGTGGCGTGTGAATAGATATCTTATTCGTAAGCAAATTATTCTATTAATAGGGTACGGGGTTCAAGTTTCTCCACGAGTTTGAAAAAAAAACTGCATACACCCCTCCCCCTTTCGCGGACATAATCTCGTCGCGCAGTAAACGCCGGTAGAGAACAATAATATACACACTCGTTGAAGAATGGGGCATAACTCTGCAAGGAAGTTGAGCTTCTTTACCTTATTATTTGAACCTCACTAGTAAACTCTGAACCAAAACTATTGGTTGGTTGGATCGCAAGAACGGTAACTAAATTCAATGTCGACCCAAAAACACTGAAAAAAATGTTTTAGATATTCATAAACTTTCCCGTAACTGTTTAAAACCATAGGCGTGCGCAGGTGGGGTTGCAGAGGGTGCGGCTCAACCCCCATTGTATCATGTAATCATACTCTAAATTAGTGTAGGCGGAAAACCACTAATTCGCAATGAAATTAAACTACTCGAATCAGTGAAAATGGCTCCACTTAGAAGCAGTGGAAAACCACTGATTGTTTCAGTGAAACAATTTCACTAATTGAATAAGCGACAGCCAACTGCTTGCGGCGAATTAAATACAGCTTTTATTTAATTTAGTGAAATAATTGTGAGAAATTAACATATTTCCGATAGTCAATATTTATATCGTAAAATTTTGCGTGATTAAAAAAATTAATAATCTTTTACGGGAGGTCAAGTCTGAACCTACACAATCCCCACGCAGCAGTTAAACTGGTTACCTTACCAAATAAGCTACCAAACCAATGTTAACAATTAAGGATATAATATAGGCGTGTATAGTATATTTATTTATGAGAAGTATGTAGTTTTAAATTGTATGCCTTTCATTTCGTTTTTATTTTAGTTGAAACGTTAGGGTCATTAAAATATATAGTACGTATGGACGTATTCATTTCATCATATTTAATGCAGTTTCAACCTTCAAACAAAGCGCTATGATGATTACGTGAAAACGAAATGAAAGACTTAAAAAACGATATGAAAGACCTAATGTTTATGTTACAACCACGTATAAAGGCATTATCAAAGATGAAACTCACATTTTAGAAAGTATTTTTAAATACTTTTATTAGTTTATGCGTTGTTATTTTATTTGACACACATTATTTAACCGCAATTTGACATACGTTGTTTAACTAATCCATCAGTCATAAAACAAATCACTGAAATACAGTGAATAAATGGGTGCTGGATCAGAGGAGCATGTCGCTGAATCAATACGTGAAGGAAAACTTGCATTTTTTCACAAATTCATAAGTTAAATTCTCTGATGTGACTGTTGAATCAACCCGGTACTGTTAACTTATTCAAACAGTGAAATTCTCACTGATACATTTTTAGACTGCAGGAAAATCACTGAGAGAAAGGATTGTTTGAACCAAAATAATATTTGTTTGTACATGGCCAAACAAATAAGTGGTTCCTGTAACAAAATATTTTGTTGTCTAAACAATATCTGAAATGCAACAGAACGGATTTTGTTAACATAACAAAACACGCACTAGAACTGACCAAACTAATTAGTTGGGCAAACCAAATCTGCCTGCCAAAAAATGTTATTTGTTTGAATCAAATTTATACATTTGTTTGGCCATATATATATATATATATATATATATATATATATACATACAAACAAATGAATTATTGGCTTAAACAAACGTTTCTCTCCTCGTGTAAAATAATCTTACCAATTTAGTGTTTTCACTAGACAAGCTGCGTGTTTGAAACGACCATTAAATTCGAAATAGGCGTTATGTAGAATAGACTATTAGTGATGAGTATGTGTAAAAGTATTCCTCATTTTTATTTATAATTTCGTGAAACTGAATCTTTACTTTGCGGTTTGCACCCTCCTTTACCTAAACCCTATGTTCAAAATGCATTACGTCGAACAAGGGCAACGAACTGCAGGTAGTGTTACGGTCGTCGGCGAGGATTCGGCGCAACACGTCTCAATGTTTACTGCTTGCGGCGGAGGAGCTGCTATTTTTTTTTAAGAGTCGCCGGCAGAACTGGAGTGCGGAAGGGAGGGGGTTAGTCACGGGTCGGTAGTTCCGCGCAGTCCTGGCGACAGATAAGTTGGCGCCGGGTTCGCGGCCGATCTCGCCGTATCGGTGACTCCTCAGGAACAAAAAGTAAGAATCCGGGTTAAAGGGGAGGGAGATAGTGCGACGCAGCGTTGGGGGAAAAAAACTTCGCCTGCGCGGAAGGTCTCGGGCTGGTGGGCACAAACAAGCATCTCCCACCGAGCAGACCAGACTCCCAGGTTCTTCTTTCTGGCTCGTCTGTTCCACCAACAACACTCACGCCACACTGTTAGCACCTTGACTGCTGCCGACGTAATATCACGTCACCTGAAGTTAAGCCATTTGTATGGAGCTTGACGTAACATTACACCAGCATTCTTTGAACACTCGGGCAAGGAAATATTACTTCGTCAGCAGTTTTTACAAGGTACTCCACAATGTAATATTACATCAGCAACGCTTAAAATGTAAATAAATTACTCAAATGAACACGAAGAACTGTGAGCTGAGTTGAGAGATTTGGGCGGCTGTCAACAACCAGGTCTCGAGAGCTGATGCGGATGATATGAGGTGTGAATGGAGCAGAGCCGGAATGCAAGGGCAGGGGAAACGCGAGATCTCAGCCGACCAGCGGAATCGTCCGGCACGATTCCCACTAGAGGAAATCTGGGTGTGACCCGGCTGGTGAGTGAACCCGGTTCGCCATGGTGGCCATGTTGAACGGTGAGGATTTTTTTTCACCATGAGATGGCGATGTATGCTTGTTACGGAAGTGGCCCGGTTGTTTTTGCTAACTAATTGTATGCGTGCAAAAGGAAATATTTCACCAAGTCTAGGTGAAGGGAAGTTAGCAATTTTTAACACCAGATTTCATGCGAAACTATGCTAACTAACAAGCAGATATACGCATCTTAATATGGATACATTGATATTCCTAACCTTCGTTTCTGCATAAGTGTACTGTGTTTTATACCACAAAGCCATGAAATGTAATAATTTTTAATCAATATAAAAGTAATAACATTTGCCGGGTCACTGGAGGCATCAATTTTTCTCTAACCCCACAGGTATTGAAGTCAGTGTAAATTAAATTAATATACCTCCCTTTTTAATATAAACAAAGCGTAAAAGTAAGAAAATAAAAGCGGGCATTACGAATATCACTACTGTCTAAATAGTTATAAAAAACGCCGATAATCCTCCACTGAAGAAAATATTTACTTTGTACAGAGGGAGTGTACGTCGATTTCGAGTGTATTTTTATTGTTCATTTTGGCTTCAAAGTTAGTTATAAGTTTTTAAATAACGCGAATTGTATTAAGATATTCTTGCTGCTATCAATGAAATGGAATTGTTGTCACTTTGTTGCAGAGTTTATTCTGAATATAAAAAGTTAATCACGATCCGTTTTAGTTATACTACAGAAGGCCTACCTACTACATTTTATTATTCAGTTTGAAATTATCTGAGCCAGCCCCGAAACATTCCAAACTATAAGAGATTAGGAACCAAAATACAAACGTACGGAGCCGATGGCGTAATGTTTTCAACACTGGTTTATGTATTTATTTACAAATTGATAGAAGCTGACTTTTAAAATATTTAGTTTTTATATTGCAACAAATAATCTCATTTCACATATTCAAACAAAATAAAAATAAAACAAGAAAAGAGTTTTAATCTAAAAATATAACAATATTTATCCTAACTACTTGCCCATTGAAATTTATGTTACATCTGGAACGAATGAATATTTATCTCTGGTTGCGTTCTAAGACCACAAAAAGCGTATTGCATAAATATGTATAGTGAAGTATTCGTAAATTTATGTGTTTGTGATAATATCCTGCACGTAAAATTGTCTATATTATTATGTGTACAATGTTTAAGAAGGACGGACGTGTGCGATGCTCGCTTGAAAAAAATACACTCATTTCCAAAAAGAAATGATCACAATGGACGAATCTTACGAGTAGAACGAAGGCTGCCATACAGTATAGTCATAGCCCGACATGTGACTCATTTGCGTTTAATGCGATTTGCTTGCGCCGATGTGCTACTAGGAAAGCATACATCGTGTGGTGCAGACACAATCACTATTTCAGCATTTTGGTCATCATAATTTTGCCACACACCTACATTACTACTTACCAGTTCACTCCTGTTGCCCATTTCACAAGCTAATCTTGACAAATTGACGTCTTTGATCGTGTCAGTCCAAAGTTTAAACAGGATGGAGCAATAAACACAGTGACATTGAAATGTCAAGATAAAAGGTGCCAACTCGTCAAGAGAAGCCTGTGAAAGCAGCAAGAGGAGTTTGCATACAGGTAATAATGTAGATGTGTGTACTAATTATCATTAATTNGAGAAGCCTGTGAAAGCAGCAAGAGGAGTTTGCATACAGGTAATAATGTAGATGTGTGTACTAATTATCATTAATTAAATGTTTGAAAAGTGGTTGTGCCTGTACTACACCGAAAAAAAGATAGCTAATTATAAGATAATAAAAAAGGAAATATATCAGAAACCGTACGTTTTAGAACGAATTCGGGAGACGTTTGCCTGCCTTACAGACGCACGTAACAGTGCGTGAAAACTATATTAGTGCAATAAGAAATATACTAGTCGCCCATTGGGTTTTTAGAAAAATTAAACTAAACATTTATTAAATAATAGCGTAAGGCACTATAATATTGACTCATATATTTTATTGAAACATGGGAACAAACTTACAGAATNACATTTATTAAATAATAGCGTAAGGCACTATAATATTGACTCATATATTTTATTGAAACATGGGAACAAACTTACAGAATTGTAAAGAATGACATTCTGTATGTGTCAATGTCGGAAATACACAAAGATTCCATATGTTGTGTATATGGAGCTCCCTGCCGTTTTATGTCATTGCGGTGCGCGTTTCCATATATTAACTGTATATTCTCGTAATAATTTCCGCAAATTTACAGCAACTTTGAACAGTGTAGAGACAGAAAATATGTTCAGTGACCTGTAATTTAATAAATTATTTCTAATTTGTTGCATCGCTATAAATTCGTATTTAGAGAACACGAAATATATATATATATATATATATATATTTTTTTTTCATATATATACGGTAGCTTTCCAGTAATTCTTTATGAGAGAGTTAAGTACGTAGTGCGGTTCCCAAGTGTAGTGGAGTGGGGAGGTATTGGAGGGTCTAAACATCGGGGTCCTGAGAGCCGATTATGGTAAAGCGAGGTGAGAATGGAACGACGCCAGAATGCAAGGGGTGGGGGGATAAGGGAGATCTTCTATAAAACCCGCCTATCTGTGGCATCGTCCCTCACGTTTCCCACGTGCGAAAATCCGGGACCAGCCCTGCCGGGAATCGAACCCATTTTGACTTGGCGGAAGGTGAGTACTCTACTCGGTTCGCCACCGGGGCTCCCAGTGCGGTTCCCAGCATTGTTTGCGAGCGGAGCTCAAATTTTCTTGCTGCCTGCTGTATGTATGTCTGTGTAGGTTAAAAACTTCCATTACGGTTTATGAAGTTAACTGGATAACTATTAACGGCGTGAAGGATGAACTCATACTCTAGTGGATACTCAATCCACCGGAATTTATTCACATTGGTTGCTGCCATTGTGAAGAGGTAATTAATTCTACCCTGGATTGAGTTTCCCATGAACGGGATCTTCTTCTTAGCGAGTTTATTATTGGCGGAGTATTCAAGATCGCGACAAAAATGCCGTAGACAATTACGATAGTCATACAAACTTACAACGATCTAATCTGTCCTCAATTGTGCGAGTGTTTCAGAACATTTATATATAGAGAGAGCAGAACATTTCACAGGTTCTTTTAATCACAGACTAGACTTCAAGCAAGTCTACAATTGCGTGCCTGACGCACCGTGAAGAACTCTCAACCAGTAAGCAACAGCTGGAAATAGAGTGATGGAATATATATATATATATAACAACCCGCTCGAAGGGTACAGGGATACCTGGTTTTCAAGAAAATATTTCAGGGCCAGTTATATTTCTAACACTCTGGCTCAGATCCACTGTCGTGAACGCATGGTTTCCGTGTAACGTGTCTTAGGCAGGTACATGTGCGCGAATAACAGACGTACAGAATTGGAGTTGACTAATCCTGATTGGCCAGTCAAGTAGGAAAATGTCTTCTCACAAAGACACGCCACCAATAAACAAAAGAAAACTGCTGGTAAGCCCGTAGGGCATAGAAACCTAGCACGAGCGGAAATTTTTTTCTCGCTGAATTCGGGTGTCCCTAGGTACAAGGGCCGCGCTCAACAGGAATAGTCAATGAACAAATGTAGGTCCGCCAGTGTACTGAGTGCTGTGCAATCTACACTCTAAATCTGAAACAGTGAGAATTGAGCCACATCAGAAACCCAGTGAAAATTGAGCNGAGTGCTGTGCAATCTACACTCTAAATCTGAAACAGTGAGAATTGAGCCACATCAGAAACCCAGTGAAAATTGAGGGACTGATAATCAGTGCCAGATAACTAATCGATATGATGGTTGAATTTCACTGATTTATTTGTGATTCCCACTTAATGTCGAGAACTCGACTGCCATAAGTCACTTCTTCCCAGTTCATTTGCTTGATTCGCCAGTTGGCAGTAGCTTATCAACCGACTCTCTGTGAGTGTCATTTCCCTGATTGATACCATGATCCGGGCTAAGAGCCTAGTAGCCTACCGGGAGTGGAATTCCAGGAATTTCAGATCTCTAGCTGTATCCAAGCGAACATTTCCTGGATTTAATGGAAATGCATCAAACAGCACTATTTTAATGAAATTGTCGATATCCTACAATAGAGAGAAACAATTAGGTAAGGTAAGATCGCCTGACATTAATTTGCTTTTAAACACTTAGCTTTAACTTTGCAGGGAAATATCGCAGAGCTAAATTACCTATTAAACCTGGAAAAACAGCTGCGGCCATTATCTAGGTAATCCTAGGTTTCTAAGTCCACGAGATGGTCCTCGTCGTTGAAGTTTAACGTGGCAATCTTAACATTAGAATTATTGACTGGAGGTGGGCATGCAGCATGCCCAGGTTAAAAACCGTAGGGGTTGAGGGGAGGATTGGGACGCGTATTCTAGGGGAGATTTCTAACGACAAAGTAGCGTGGGGAGTTACACGCAGGCAGTTATACAGCAAAATGAGACTGAAGTTGGACCAGGGAATGCCTGAACGGGTGAGAGGGACATAACGAGATCATTACCGAGTATTGGCGGCAGTAAAACTGTAATGGATGCTGCAGCTAAATGGGGGGGAACAATTCCGACAAAGCAGAGCAAATTGCGCTATTTCCAGTTGTATAATTACCGCAGCCCTCCGAATCCAGCCCATCCCTCAACCCCCCGCGTCTATGAAA
Organism: Clitarchus hookeri; assembly: GCA_002778355.1. NCBI lineage: Eukaryota > Metazoa > Arthropoda > Insecta > Phasmatodea > Phasmatidae > Clitarchus > Clitarchus hookeri. Next base: position 112,220 of record NQII01001357.1, read on the forward strand.
CCGCCACACCGCTCGCTATCATATTGTTATATTGTTAATAAAAACAGAGCTGGCCACCGGCCGCGGAACAAAAAAGCGCGATGCTTCCGGGCGTGTTAAAAGGGCGTCTGCATTGCTCTCGGACGCAATGAACCGGCCAAGTTGGCAATTACGAAGCGCGCAAGGCGAAGCAATAGACGGAACGGTGAGAATTTAAAATAGTTGTGGCCACAAATCACTTAGTTTTCGGTTCATTGCATGGTTTCCACACTTTGCCTGCTCCGCTCTTATCCCCATATAGGTACGTCTGTACGCGCGGCCTCGCCCCACAGTATCAAAGTACTCAGAGACGAAATGTCGGGGTGGTTCCTCTTTATGTGGCCCTACTCATTCTTTAGTTGGCTTTGCGGGGCTCTGGTAACGGGCCTCGAGTCTGATTGGCTACATCATGCTCCTCATTGGCTGGGCTGGCGGCTGGTGAGTAGATAACCAGGCGCTGATTGACGAACGGCGTTCCGGCACGTTGCTCGCCAGTGACGCCATTTTGCAGGCGCGTGTGACCGTAGTTCGCGGTACAAGCGTCTGTTTCACCTCTGTATTCTTAAGGTGGGTTTACACGCTACGATAAATTGTAACGATGTGACTGTAACAATTTATTTTTATAAATAAATCGAAAGAGTGAGTACTGAGTACATGCAACGATTTCTTGTCCAATATTCATTGTCGACCGCGGTACAACTCAGTCAGCTGTTGCGATGGAGGAAGTACTGTTGTGGTCTTTATATGTTATTTGTTTAGCGATAAAAGTAAAAAAGTCGTGAAGACCAAGAAGAAAGTGGAGTAGCCAGTGGTTGCTGAACGAAAGGGCGTTTTCTCATACCAAGTTATTGAAAGATTTGTGAAATGAACCCAATGACTGGCGTAATTATTTGAGAATGGATGAAGAGACTTACGTTGAGTTGTTAAGTTTGGTTTCTCCATTTATTATGAAAAATGATACTGTTATGAGAAAAGCGATATCTCCTCATGAAAGACTCTCAGTTACCTTACGGTTCGTGAACACCGGAAGAAGATTTAAGGACATGGAATTTTCAAATGTCATTTCTAAACCAGCTCTCTGGAAAATAATCCCGGAAACCTGTAAGGCTATCTACAAAGTATTAAAAAAATCCATACAGGTATGTTAATTAACAGTGTTTTTAATACTTTCAATCCATATACAATACAAACATTATAACTAAATGTAATACAATATTAAGTAAATAATCATAGAATATGTCCTGCTACATGAAAATGTCCTGCGACATGAAAATGTCCTGCTACACTTCGAAATTTGATAACTAGGTAGGAACATTGTTTTCCATTAATTGGTTGGGATTTATGTTACTTGAACTTGACATGTTGTCTGAGTAAGTGGATTGATCAGTTTTGGGTTGTTGAGGATTAGATTGTTGAGATTCGGGTTGCTGAGTATCGGGTTGTTGATAATTGGTATGTTGAGAATAGGGTTCTTGAGAATCGGGTTGTTGAGTGTTAGATTGTTGAGAAGTGGGTTGTTGAGATTCGGGTTGCTGAGTATCGGGTTGTTGATAATTGGTGTGTTGAGAATTGGGTTCTTGAGAATTGGGTTGTTGAGAGTTGGGTTGTTCAGATTTGTATGTTTGAGAGTTTGGGAGTATCATGTTAGAGAGTTTAGGAGTATCGTGTTAGAGAGTTTGGGAGTATCGTGTTTGAGAGTTTGGGAGTATCGTGCTTGAGAATTTGGGAGTATCGTGTTTGAGAGTTTGGGAGTATCGTGTTAAGCCGTTGAACGTTATTGGATGGACGAGGATTGTGTTGTTGACGGTAGGGTATCTGAGGGTAAGAGAGTTGATGGTCTGATATTTGATAGTTATATGGTTGGGGGTAGGGTTGTTGAGAGTATAGTTGAGGGTTAAATTGTTGATAGTCATTATTTTCGAATGAACGGTGTAGGCGACTGTTCATTACTTTAAAATCTTTGGTGAGTGCTTCAAGCTCCCCCTAAAAAATCACGTCATTAATGAGTTTTCGAGTGAATAAGGCCTGGTTACGTTTAAGAGAACGTAGCTTATGGGCTATATACTTTCCGTAGGCTTCGAATTCATCATCAGGACGAATAGCTTTTAGCTGCTGTCCCGCTAGCTGTATCACCTCATCTGTCGGAGTGAGGTTCTTTTTCCTCTTTGGCCGCAGTACACTTGGTGATGGTGTCACACTTCGTCATATAGTTGATCCATCATCTCCTGGTGTTGGCAGAGCCGATGAGGTGACCTCTCGTTGATGGAATTGTTCTAGATCCGTAGATTCAGAATCTTCCTGAAACAAAATAGAACATATATTTTCAGTTTCCACAAAACGTACAATAATGGAAGGCTATAGCAGATGAATATAACAGAAAATGGCATTGGGTTGATATACAACTTGGGTAGAAAAACAAAATTCTTCGTGTACCTGTGTGTGTGTCTGTCTGTCTGTTGAAAGTAATTAAATATGTTTTGCTTCCTTTTTTTCCAGTTCCCTAAAACAGCAAATGAGAGGTTGAAAATCGCTTCAGATTTTGAAGAGAAATGGCAGTTTCCTTATTGTTTGGGTGCGATCGATGGCAAACATGTCAGGATTGTTCCACCGAAAGATACTGGTTCCCATTAGTACAACTACAAAAAGACACACAGTATAGTCTTGATGGCTATAGCAAACACTCACTGTTAATTTATATATTGTGATGTAGGAACGAACGGTAGAATATCTGATGGAGGTGTGATAAATAACACTCTTTTCTACGAAAAACTCGTAAATAACCAATTGGATATTCCTGAACCTGAACCAGTTACCTTCGATCTTTATCTGGAATATGTTTTTGTGGGGAAGATGCCTTTGCATTGCGTCCTGACCTTATTAAGCCTTGCAATCGAGATTCACTTAATAACGAGAGAAGAATATGCAACTATCGCATATCCAGGGCACGGCGAGTGGTTGAGAACACTTTTGGAATTTTAACATCACGATTTCGTATTTTTAAAACCGCCTATAATTTAAATGTGGAAACCATTGAATCAGTAGTTCTTGCATGCTGTGCTTTACACAATTTATTTGTTTTGATCACGAAAATATTAACGATGGCACTATTCATCTAGGTGCACGGTGTAATCCTGATATATTACACAACCTCGAACGACGTTCAGGAGGTCAAGTTTTACAAAAAGCAAAAACTGTTCGAGAAAAGTTGTGTACGTATTTTAACGGCTAGGGGTCAGTTACTGGGCAAGAAGAAAGTGCATTGAATGTATGAAATTTGCAGTTCTGGAAAAAAACATATTATAGTAATTGTTTATAGTAGTTTGGTTTTATTTAGTTATAGTAATTTTTTTACTTTATTAAGTTGCAGACAATTAATTTGAAAAAACCACATTTGTCATTAATTAATTAATACTTGTTATAATTAATTTAGGCCTACTGATTTCTGGCATGTAATGTGTATAACCATTTGACAAAATAATGAAACTACTTTTACTATAAATAAAAATAAGTTTTACTTACATCTTGTGGTGTTTCTTCGTCCCCATCATCCATTGTATTCCCAGCAGGTCTTGCAGAGTCCTGGTTGTTCAAAAAATGCAGAAGGTCAAAGTACCACAAATTAGATTTATATACATCATCCGCACCTGCTCCGGATTCCAACGAATTGTTGCCTTTTGCTAGTTCTATTTTATATACCGTACGCAATGCATTGATCTTTTTCACTACAGTGCTTCTGTCTGCCGACGGATCAAACTCATTGTATTTTTAACAAGCTCTGCACACGCCAGGTCTTTTTTATTTCTGTCGGAGTATTATTTGCTCTTAATGAGCCACAAACACGGAAAACTCCGATATAGTTCTATGAATTTACTCAAGAACTCACGAGGACTTTTCTTGAAAACTTCCATGATCACTTGACCAAAAACTCACTTGTCAACGAAACAACGAAGGAAACACTACTTCAACACAATCTTTCCTGTGAACAGCTAATGCAAACACAGTCAAATTGTAGCGACATATGGGTGCTACTGTTTACACGTTCCAACCTGTCGTTACGATTCGCGGAAATTGATGCCAGCCGGCACCAACCATCAAGTACAATNTACTGTTTACACGTTCCAACCTGTCGTTACGATTCGCGGAAATTGATGCCAGCCGGCACCAACCATCAAGTACAATTCCAACTCCAATAAATCGCTACAATGTCCTGTTTACACCGTTGCTATTTAGCACTGCTAAACTAACAATGCATAAATTGCTAGCATTTATCGTAGCGTGTAAACCCACCTTTACGTACTCTGTGGTGTCGCCGGTAATCCCACCCGGTTCGTCATGACGCGAATCGAATGGCGTGACCGTCGCGTCCCCAACAATTGACCACGTCTGAACTGCTTTTACGTGATGACTTTCTTCCAGGCTTTGGTATCAACATTACATACACGAACATTGTCTCTAATTAGAGAATTTATTTTCCACTGAAGGAAGGGAGGAGAGTGGCGCAGATATCTGTCTGCATGTGCCGGTAGGTTTCCGACACACGGGACGGCATGATAAGGTAATTTTTCCATTACAATAGCATTACATGGAAAGTCTCGTTAAAATAAATGCAATGTATTACATATATTTTCATTAACTATAGAAGGTTAAAACTTCCCTTCACCTCCACCGGAATAAAAAGAGCCCCCANTGTATTACATATATTTTCATTAACTATAGAAGGTTAAAACTTCCCTTCACCTCCACCGGAATAAAAAGAGCCCCCCACTCTGCTTCTCTGATTCCAAGCAGTGAGCGCCGCTAGATGTGACACCCGTCACATCACATCCTGTCGCAGATTGACTTTTTAAAAAAAATATATATCAACATTGATGATGATTCACTATCCGATCACCATCAGTAGAAACCACGGTCGTGTAAATTTTTTTTTGTCCGTGCAGTTGAGGGCTTTTAATCACAAGTTAAGCATGGTTTAAATAATATGACTAATACGTAGAANTTTTTTTTGTCCGTGCAGTTGAGGGCTTTTAATCACAAGTTAAGCATGGTTTAAATAATATGACTAATACGTAGAAGAATTCGAACGGTGGCAAACCACTAGACACATTCGGAGCGTAAGTACTACGCACTTTGCCGTAATAAGCTTTGGCAAACATCGTCGACAAATTCAACCACGNGACACATTCGGAGCGTAAGTACTACGCACTTTGCCGTAATAAGCTTTGGCAAACATCGTCGACAAATTCAACCACGACTGATGTCATAGTGTTCGAAGCTGGATGCCATCAAGCTACGTACATTATTGTCACGCCTCTACGGTCTGTTAGCTTTAAAAATGTTACTCCAAGAAAACTGGATGCAGCACATACGCCAGAAAGTCATCCCTTCACTTTTTCCCCTCCCATAAAACATTTTTAAGCAGTCAACCTTGGGGCAACTTTACCAAATTACATCTAGCCGGCGCATTAACAANGACACATTCGGAGCGTAAGTACTACGCACTTTGCCGTAATAAGCTTTGGCAAACATCGTCGACAAATTCAACCACAACTGATGTCATAGTGTTCGAAGCTGGATGCCATCAAGCTACGTACATTATTGTCACGCCTCTACGGTCTGTTAGCTTTAAAAATGTTACTCCAAGAAAACTGGATGCAGCACATACGCCAGAAAGTCATCCCTTCACTTTTTACCCTCCCATAAAACATTTTTAAGCAGTCAACCTTGGGGCAACTTTACCAAATTACATCTAGCCGGCGCATTAACAAAATTAAAACTCTCATCAAGAGTAAATAAGAAGAAGAGACATCGCCGGTGTTATGACAGGCGGCTCTTTTATGACGGGAGCGCACGTCACAATTACGTTTGCCAGTGCAATTCCCAACTTCCAAAGAAAAGTTTCGAAATGGAGGCTAAATTACATCTCATCTCGCAGCAGCGCTTTGCTACTTGCTTCGTTTCCGAGGAGACAGAAGATTTCTTATGATCTCCACTTCGGAGACCTAAATATTACAAACCACCCCTCTTGAAATAATAAACATTATGTTTCGTTTATCCCGCTGTTGATGTGGGTGAATGTGTACGTGTTGCAGGGTCAGCATGTTTAATGGTGTTCGCTGTACACGACAGACGATCACCACCGGATATTCCAGGAATCTATCGTGTGAAAATGTCACGCCGAAGCTGTTGACACTACTCAGCTTATTTACAGACTATAAACATTATTATTTAACAGCACAGAACATTTTTAATGACTTTCAGCACAAAACGAGAATAAGACGATTAAAGAGAAGGGTAAGAACCAGCCTTACATTTTAGAAAATATGCAAGGGCCAAATACAATTCATTAACTCTAAATTCATGCTCAACACAGGTGACTTCCTTGGGCAAGTCGCTAAGATATTATCGAATCAGAAACATAAACCCTTTCGAGAGTCGGGGAAGTTCTGTACTGAAAGCTTTGTTTATTTGCCCGTGATAAAAAAGAGTTTCGGTTTAACCAGGCAGGTTAGTTATCGAGCTTTGATGTCATATTTATCACCCTTGTGTATTCCCCTGCCCATTCAATGTTTTTTTTCGCCCTGGATTAATAAACAAGATATTTTTTTGATTTATAAAAAGTGTTTATTATACACATATATCTGCCAGAACCACTACAATGGCCGTCACCAAGTTATGTATGACACGGCATTTCGATAGCGATTGTAAATTGAAAGCGCTAAAATATGTAGCCATCGATACATCGATTTGTTTCTGCCGACTCTGTGGCAATTGTACGGGTTTGCCTGCCGGTAGACTATTTCTGCAGCGCTTTGTTTATTAATTACAATTTCTAACTGATAGTTATATTTATTCAACATACGGTGATGGACAGTCGTCGGATGTAAGTTTACGTGTGGTACTGAATAGCAGTTTATGTCAAAATGAAAGAAGCGGGTCGAGCATGGGATAGTTCTGTTTTTGTAGCGAGTGCTTGAATGCAGCAAAAGGAAAGTTACTGTCACTACATAAAATATGGGTGAAAATGTCCCCTCTCAACAAATATATTGTTATGAAACCAAAATTTTTCTGTAACACTAAAAAATGTGTTATTGATTATAAAAACAGCGTTTTCCTCGTTATCACCCACCAACTATTTTTTGGTTACTACAAAATAATTCAACGTTGCCCGATGATTGATGCTGAATAACAGCAAATCAATGTTATATCTTGTTCGACCTTCGTATTTTATAAGTGCCTCTAACGAAGCTGTTAATGTAAGCACTGTTTAGCCATACATTGTTAGATGAAACTTCTTCAAAACTTCAACGAACAATGAAATACGTGTTTTAAGTTGTTTCTTAGTGAGTGAGGGATTCGCACATATCGAGAATGCATACGACAGGATGGAAAAAGTCGACAAGTATTTGAAAGAGTGTAACTGTTTTGTATACTTGGGCGGCTGAGTAGTATACTTTCTAGTACCCAATGTACCCTTGCCAACTCTCAGTACGGTTTTAAAATTATAAATTCGTAGTGGTAGCATTTGATAAAATGAATTTTAAAAGTGGTGGTGAAATTGCATCCTGGAAATATACGTAGCTTATATTTATAAGTTTTTAGAGTTTTTAAAGCTAAAAATGTGCATATGCCGTTATTTCATTAGAACGACAATTTCTGGTTTTTGTCACATCAAATACATGTGTGTTAGGTTTATAAAATTTAATCTTATTATGTGGTAGTATGATAAGATCTACTGGGGTTTGTGTCGAGATGAAACTTAATTTGTTTAAAGTTTGCATATTCGTCATGAAAAGTAATCTTAACACTCAAAACCTTTTTTAAATAATTGCCGATGTCTGCGGCGAAAACTGCGAAACTCACATGACCAATGTAAAATTTATTGGCAGTAGCAGAGTCTTCCCATCCTATTGAATAACGGAAGCTATTTTACTGCGACTGTTTCTCGTCTTAAAGTTCAACCTGGTTGAATGTAAAATCCACATGTTCTCGTAGTCAGGTCTACAGTGACTGTAATCTCTAATGGTCATTGTTATATTGATTCCATACAAGTTATGCGAGGTCTGCCATAACTGTGTTATACCAATTAGTACGGCATCTGTCATAGCAACTGTTACCTTATATCCGGACTTCATGCCAGGTTTTGTAGCAGGCCCTGTTTTATTTTCTGCCACAGGTTCCATAACTGTACTTGGCCAATCAGATTGTAATTTGAGAGGGTAGGGTGCGTACATCTTATGGCCACCAGTAAAATTTATTGGCGATAAAGTCAACAAGTAGACCTACACCTTGATTATACGCCCACGGGGTTAAAATTGAGTTTTGTATAAAGGAGATCTTACACCTCTATAAACGCGGTCGTTAATTTCACCCTACGTTTGCATCAAACTTTCGAACACTACGTGTTAAGCCATTTTCAAAACAAACTGTGAATGAGCAGGTATAAATAAACAAAAAATTCGTGTGTTGCATACCAGGTAGGCAAACCACAATCCACAGAGTAAGCCATTTTAAATTAGGATTTTTTCTGGGCCGCACAGCTCCCTTAATAACCACTTGACGAAAAAAGTGGTGCTTACATTTTAAGGTTATCTTTCCGTCATCAATACACAGCCGAAGTTTGTCTCCGTGTTTTAGAAACACGTTGTATATAAAGTGCAGAGTTTTTTAATACGCAAGTTCCTTGCTACCAGTTATAAGACTGGCGTCTATTCATACGTGCACCCGCAGAGTGCACCTATCGGTACAGGTTGTCTATGGTTAATTGAGCGCTTTTGATATCAACCCTTGAAAAATTCCACTGCCCGTACCTGCACACATTCTAACGGGCGCAGTNGTTAATTGAGCGCTTTTGATATCAACCCTTGAAAAATTCCACTGCCCGTACCTGCACACATTCTAACGGGCGCAGTGACTGTCGAGCGCACAGTGATGTTGGTAATGACAGAGACAAAGAACTTCCATATCTTAGCGTTTAATTAAAAGTGCTGAGTAAACGTTTGTGGATACTAAATCCAATTTATTTCGCTTTCTGTTTTTTAAATGCTAAGGGTAAAATTTAGCACATTTAAAAAATAATTACTTTCAAATAATTTTATTGTTTCACTTGACCGACGCATGGATAAAGTGATGNGTTAATTGAGCGCTTTTGATATCAACCCTTGAAAAATTCCACTGCCCGTACCTGCACACATTCTAACGGGCGCAGCGACTGTCGAGCGCACAGTGATGTTGGTAATGACAGAGACAAAGAACTTCCATATCTTAGCGTTTAATTAAAAGTGCTGAGTAAACGTTTGTGGATACTAAATCCAATTTATTTCGCTTTCTGTTTTTTAAATGCTAAGGGTAAGATTTAGCACATTTAAAAAATAATTACTTTCAAATAATTTTATTGTTTCACTTGACCGACGCATGGATAAAGTGATGNATTTAGCACATTTAAAAAATAATTACTTTCAAATAATTTTATTGTTTCACTTGACCGACGCATGGATAAAGTGATGAGGCCCATGCTAATGTTTATTCTACATACGGCGGAAGAGAACATAATGTACATAGAGTGAAATGTTAGGAAGTGCTTTCAAAAATGCTCAGTTTACCGTGAACAGCGTATATGCAAGCTATTGGTACAGAACAGATAGAAATTGCGTGACGGTAATTTTAAGTGGACGTATCCATCCTCTGATTGGCTGTGCAAGACTACGGCACTGCTCTTGTGTCTGGTGGGCAACTGCATAATGCGAAAGGTACCCTGCTGGATGGGCTGCTGACTGACAACGTTCCGATATGCTAATTGACAGTGACGCCATTTTGCTGGCGTGTGCAGTTGGAGTTCGCGGAATAAGGTGATATTTCACCGCTGTATTCTTAATTACTGTATGCTATTGTCGTGTAATAGGAATCTTCCGCGGGTGGTATACCGGCTTGTGCATTTGGCGTTGTAGAAGCTCACGGAAGAACGAATGCGGCAGCAGATATCGTGTAATATCGTGTAATATCGGGTTGAGGCATCACGAACATATTAAGGACGCCGAACATATTAATTAGTTTGTGCAAAACCTTTGACATGGCTCAAAATTTGTCGAGCAGCAATTAGACAGCTATATGACTCGAAACTCCATTATTTTTTACCTCTGTGTAAAATCATTCGGTATAAAAAGTAAACTTAAAGCTTTCTGTTGTTACAGTTGTCAAAAGCTGTGTTAGATTGCCACGTGGAAGAGCTGCCTTGTGACAAAGGTTTATTTCACCTTCAACAAATATTCCACGTTGGAGAGAATACAATAATACATGTTATATTAGAAATTACCATCCAGCTATTGCGTAGCTTTTTTCTCCAGAGAAAGGAAATATGAAAAACAGCTATCGTGCTCACAAAATACAGCAAATAAATATTTTGGAGAAAGAAGCTGCTCACAAAAAAAAAAAAAAACCAACGGAAAAGAAAGTAACCGGGAAAAAATTAAGAAACAATTAAAAAAAATTACAACGTACGAAACTTGAAGAAGAAAAGAAAATTATTGTGAAAGCTGGGAGAAAACCGAAGGCTGTGCGAAGTGAATAGACCAAAAAATAAATATTTCATAGGTACAGTTTATATGATCTATATAAAATAAAGACTTAAAAAGAAAACATGTGAGAGAAATTTGATTAATTATAGCTTGGTTGGAGTAGGTTGATAAAATAAGAAGAAAAACTGCTGACAAGAGAGTACACAATCGTTGATGTAGGATGTTCACCGTAAATTAAGCACTTTGAAAGCAAGGCTCAAGATCTATACGCATTGTGTATTCTTCCACCATATGGAAAATTAACATTGACATGAACCTAATCACTTTATCTACGCGTCGGTGATGTTAATCTGTGGAATTTTTATAAAATGGAATATTTTACTTAATCGCTAATTTTCACTCTTGTATGTGTTAAAAAACAAAAAGCATAATAAAACNTTATAAAATGGAATATTTTACTTAATCGCTAATTTTCACTCTTGTATGTGTTAAAAAACAAAAAGCATAATAAAACCTTTTATTATACACATTTGTTTACCTCAAATTATTAATTGAGTGTTAGGACACGGAACTTCATTCCTTCCGTTATTATATTGGATGTATTCGTAAGTCTTGCTGAGAGATTCCAGTTCGAGTAGCTGCAGCCATGTAAGTGTACCAGCAGTGATAAGACGTGCTGAAAATGTCCACCGTAAGCCTGAATGCACGCCTGAACGGGCCGCGTCACTGATTATCTGACGCGNTTATAAAATGGAATATTTTACTTAATCGCTAATTTTCACTCTTGTATGTGTTAAAAAACAAAAAGCATAATAAAAACTTTTATTATACACATTTGTTTACCTAAAATTATTAATTGAGTGTTAGGACACGGAACTTTTTCCTTCCGTTATTGTATTGGATGTATTCGTAAGTCTTCCTGAGAGATTCCAGTTCGAGTAGCTGCAGCCATGTAAGTGTACCAGCAGTGATAAGTCACCCTANTTCCTGAGAGATTCCAGTTCGAGTAGCTGCAGCCATGTAAGTGTACCAGCAGTGATAAGTCACCCTATAAGACGTGCTGAAAATGTCCACCGTAAGCCTGAATGCACGCCTGAACGGGCCGCGTCACTGATTATCTGACGCGTTCAAATCCTCCAGGAATTGCACGTATCTGCTGGCAACCTTGTTCCACTCGCTGGCGAAGCACTGCTATGTATGGAACTTGAATTGCATAATCAATGGCCTTGAGATTCCCCCGCAATCAATAGTGCAGTGGATTGAGGTTCGGGGTTCTAAGTGCCTTGCATTCGACATGAGTTGACTGCCACCAGTGCAATGGGACAGGTAATAACACTCGCGCTATTCCTGCTTATTACATTGAGAGGAACACCTCGTAAAATATTCACTATTACCAATACGCGTGGTACAATGTTGGAAGTTCTTTAACTCGGAAACTATCGACTTTAGGACATGTCCATAGCGATATTTTGTGTTATTTAGGGGAGTATTATCCACTCCTCGATAACTTCCCACGTATTTGGGAACATTCTGTATATCTGTATATGCAGGTAGGGGCAGTGACATTTCCTCAAGGTTGATTTCAAAAGTGTTCAATTAACGGTGAACATCCTATAGAGACTATGACACAGTGGAGCAGAAAAAGGTCTATAAAGTTTCCTATTATTTGCAGAAGTATTTAAATACCAGAAAAAGAAAGTAAAATGTTTGAAATATACTTCCAACCGGACTACAGAAGCAAACTTTTATGGTTTCATATACTATGCATGGATACATTGAATTCGTAATGCTTTTTAAACTGACATTTTAACTGTTTTGAGAAATGTACACTATAAGAAAATGTTAAGGTAAAAATATAACTAGTTCGCTTTAATTTCTCTTGTTAGATAAACTAAGATTATTTGTGTACAGTGAAGATAAGAGTTTTTAAAACTTTTTCTTGTTTGTGTGAAATATACCATGAGGGTAATTTTAAGTTTCCGATATTGCAATGGTTTAGCACAGTAGTTTTCTTACTATATTTCACTATTTCTTAATACTTAGAGTAAATTATTGACAGTTTTTTTTCAGTGAGGCTTACATTTTCTTAGCATTTATCTAATAAAAGCAAAAAAAATTAATTCTCTATTAGCTAGCTGCATAGCTGGATATTTTGAATAATTACATGCGATTTGAAATAAGCAAATAAATTCACTAGCTGTTTATCTTACAAACTCCTAAATTGTCCCCAGGTATATAGCATTCTGTCCGCCTTTGCTGTTAGCAGACGGTGTCTTGTTCTATTTTTCTATGCTTGGTTAAAATTATTGGCAAAAGTACAATTCCTATTTTTTTAAATAGCAGCTTTATTATTATTCGTACTGAATAAAATGCATAACTGCAGTAATACTACCAACACGAGGAACCTCCAATCACAGAATTTTGCGGATGTTAAATGAAGTGGTGGTTCCTTTGGTGAGTGCGTACCACTTCGTTGATTGGCCACGCTAGGTTCTGGAATGGGACTTAACGTCTGATTGGTTGTTGCTTGCTGCAGAGGATTCCCTGTTGGTCAGGGTTCAGTTTGGCAAGTTACGTCTCCAGGTACTGACTGGCTAATGGCACCAAAACCACCAGGCTGAGGGGTGAGCTTACACGCAATCACGCCACGTTAAACTGACAGTGGGAAGAAAAACAGCCCTGCCTCCAGTCAACTCCTGCGAATTTGAAAGTTCCCCCTGCAACGAATTTACCATCATCGCGAAGCACACTTTGAGGGGAAACTGCAGTCTCTTGAATTCAAAACGGAGGTTATTGGGAATGAGTGGAATACGCGGCACAAACAGTGTTTCTCCCTGAGTCGATCCAGTTAAACTAGTGACCTCGACTACATTGCGATGTAGCGCTTTGACTTGCATACTACTGCCATTACAGAGTTTCTGTGGCTTCAAATTTTTGAGAAACATAACAGTTATGCCCACACGCATTATAAGTCTATGGTATGGGTGACGCTGTGAATTTACAGTGTTCAAAAATTCCACTGGGTTATGAACAGCTTCGTCTGTATTTGCCACCGTGTAAATTACATTGTATACCATTTCTTCTCCTTCAAATGATTCCAGCAACATGCCATTTTTTAAAATGAGAAATATGTATTGGTTGAGGCAAAAACAAAACAAATCAATAAAAAGCAAAATCAATCCAAACAACAATACAAAATCGATAAAAATATATGTAAGTAGATGGTGTATAGATCAACTTTTAGTTAGAACTCAGTGAAGTAAACACAAATTAAAATTTTTTACGATTTGAAATGTACATTGCGTCATATATCGAAAATGCATATAGTAATCAGTGTTTAATTTCTCATACAGTCCCTTCTGCTTTTCTGAAAAACGTATTAATTCGGTGGTGTAAACAATAACTTGAGTCTTTTTAAGATAAAATTTATGTGAGGGCATTAATTGGGAGGGCTGTAGTTCGATTTGAAGAATTATGCTTTACTCGGGTCGTTTAAAATCGACTGAGTTCTAAATGGCGAACGAATGAAATGAGGGGAATATTTTTGAGGAATGTTTCGCAACTTTTTGGTTGGCCTGGTCAGTTGGTTTGGTAAGTTGGCTTTGTAAGTTAATATAAGCCTGTGGTATGGAAGGCTCTGGTAGAAAAATTTTGCGAAGATTCTGCGAAGATTTTCTGCGAAGAGGTTAGCTTTAATAATCTTATTTGAAGACTTCTTCAAGACGCTCCATCATCGTTTGATTGTATAGGTGCGTGGTATGGTAGGTTGGTCTTGTCGGTTGGCCTAGCCAGTCTCGTCAGTAACTGGTCTCGTCAGGAGTTAGTCTTGGGCTATCAGTCTCGTCAGAAACCAGTTATGGGTGGAGTCGGTCTTGTGTGCAGTCAGTCGTTAATTAGAAGTGTTAGTCGGCATGGTGCCTTGATTTGACCAGCTAGTAATTTACAATTTTGAGGACTGCGATTTTTCTGGATTTTTTTAGTTCAGTGTCATTGGGTCAAGGTCAGTGTCGACAACCAACATAGTGGCTAAATCAGCAGCAGGTCTGGTGACTATATTGATAATTATTACGCTAGCAGCACCCAGGTGTTGAAAATTAAAACCAATGACAAACGAATAAAAATATAGCTGCTTACGATGGAATGAGCAAATGTGAGGAGGTTGAGGCCTGCCGACTAATTAACCAATGAGAAACATTGGTGGTAGGTCGAACGAGCATTAGTAACCAACCGATAAAAAAAACACTTTTGGGGCGTGACGCGAGTCCAAGTAATCAACCAATGAGAAACATTGGTCGAGGGATAGGAGGGGAACCAACTAATTGACCAGTGAGAAACATTGGCGAGGGTCAGTCGTGTTCTGCATGTGGTGCTGATGAAACGTGAGGAAATTTAATTTTTTTATATAATTCTGAAACATATTTTTAAAGTTATACTTCTTTTTGTGCGTTGAGGATAAAAGTTTAGTGTGCAACGGACGTTGCGAGCACACAGTGTAACGAAATTTGACAGTGAACATTGCAATGAAGTAAATAATACAAACTGTTACTCAGCAACCAGCATTTGAGGTAATGCGCGTATCGTTGTATAGTAAATNGCAATGAAGTAAATAATACAAACTGTTACTCAGCAACCAGCATTTGAGGTAATGCGCGTATCGTTGTATAGTAAATTTTGAAAGAGTTTTCAATTATTTAAGGTTATGTGCGAAAATTTTATTTTAGTAACGCCAAAGAAGTACAACTTCTAACGCGCGTACATAAACACACGCACCCTCATTTTTGAATATATTTTTTTATGAATTATTTTTAATGTGTAATTTTTTATTAATTATATTTTTTATTAATTTTATAAACTTTTAGAATTTCTAGGATTTTTTTGGGTCAAGGGTCTTCGATCTTGGGTCAGGGGTCTTGAGTAAAGGGTCTTGAGTTTTGAGATAAGGGTCTTGAGTCAAGGATTTTGAGTCTTGAGTCTTGTTTCTTGGGTCTTGAGTAAAGGGTCTCATGAGTCAAGTGTCAAGGGGATTTTGGCGAATTTGTTAAAATATTATGAAAATTTGTTGAGATCTTTAAGAATTGTTTGGATTCAAGGTCATTCTAGGTCAGGTTCGAAGGTCAAGGTCAACGACATCAAGCATAGGTGATGAAATGTACACTGACCGACCTGGCGAGGGCCGGTCATGTCGTAAGCTTAGTCGATCCATCTGCCATCGAACCCAGGACCTCGTACATGTACATCTTTCAATATTTTTTTTTAATATATCTTTTCTTTTAAAATTTTAATTTTTTATTTTTTGGAGTATTATAATTTTATGAAATTTGTCGGAATTTTTTTATTTTAATGTTTTCCAAGGTTACTGGGCGCAGGGTCAACGTTAAAGGTCAAGGTGTCAGGTAAGAAACCAGCCCCTTAAATCCTTTGAATGGATCGTTTTTGCAAAAAAAATGCTCGTTTTTTAAAATGAGGAGATGTGTGCTTTTTGAGGTAAAATAGGAATATTTTAAGGTAAAAAGCAAAAATATTGAAGTAATAGGGGACATTTTAAGTGTAAAATAGTCGATTTCAAGGGAAAAAAGGAAATTTTGAGAAAAAAAGGGGAAAAAGGGAAATTCAGTATTGTGCGGGAGGCACCTGGCTCTTACTCCTGAATCCTTTGCGCCAGACCTCTCTAAATAATACTACTAACCATACCACTGTACATGAATAAAAAACTTTACTCACCTCTCTAATTGCGCCATACAAGACTGGATGTGTTGAAAATGAAAAACATACCTGAAACAAAAGAAAACAAATTCGTTCAACTGCTGTATTTAATTAATAAAATTGCAAATCTGTACTCAAAATAGTTTCAATACTATAGTTAAACAGATTTGTATCTGATTTAGCGCAGTTAGAGGCATCGAAAACGGTGTCAGCAATCGGCTTCCCACCACGGTGATCCGGGTTTGGTCCTTGAGCTTATGCGAGTCGGGATATTCGNATTTTAAGTGTAAAATAGTCGATTTCAAGGGAAAAAAGGAAATTTTGAGAAAAAAAGGGGAAAAAGGGAAATTCAGTATTGTGCGGGAGGCACCTGGCTCTTACTCCTGAATCCTTTGCGCCAGACCTCTCTAAATAATAATACTAAACATACCACTGTACATGAATAAAAAACTTTACTCACCTCTCTTAATTGCGCCATACAAGACTGGATGTGTTGAAAATGAAAACATACCTGAAACAAAAGAAAACAAATTCGTTCAACTGCTGTATTTAATTAATAAAATTGCAAATCTGTACTCAAAATAGTTTCAATACTATAGTTAAACAGATTTGTATCTGATTTAGCGCAGTTAGAGGCATCGGAAACGGTGTCAGCAATCGGCTTCCCACCACGGTGATCCGGGTTTGGTCCTTGAGCTTATGCGAGTCGGGATATTCGTATTTGGGAAACATGGTGGACGTTGACGTCCCGTGGGTTTCTTCAGGCTTCCACCCCCCACCCCCCTCAAACACTAGCACAGTGTTGCTCTTACATCCTGATGTATTTTCTTTTCACGCTCCAAAAATCAGTTAGATATGTAAATATATTTATTATTTCATCTTAATTTTGTGTTTTTATGTTGTGATGGTAGTCGGAAATAGATTACTTACTATGTTAACCAAAATTTATTTCGTACAACGACCAGTTTATTAGCTTATATGGGTTTCGAACCCGTCTGTAGGAACGTTAGCAAACACAGCCACAAATGTTATCTGTGTCAATAAGATTGAGTTTCCATAGCTGAAGGTGGATCTCTTTTATTCAGTCTGTTGCGTAGGGTGCCATTGGTGTGAATAATGTGAATCTTTTACGTAGAAGTCCGGGTTAGTTTTCAATGCAATGTTAATTTCGTGCACGTGAATGCTATATAAATGAGGATTTTAAAAAGCAGCAAATATTAAAACAAATTTTTAAGCAGAAACATGAAGTACAATATTAAACTACAGTCACAGAGCAGAAAAGGACACAGATATGACATGGCTACATAGTACTTAAGAATACAGAGGCGGAACAACCACTTGTATCACGAACTTCAGCAGCACACGCTAGCTCAACGACGTCATTGGCCAGCAGCATGTCGGAATGCCGCTCTCCATTCAACGTCTGGTAACTTACCCGAAATCCGGAACCCTGGCCAATAGGAAACTTCCCGCTGTACGTAGCAGCCAGTCAGACACAAGGCCCATTTCCAGAACCTCGCGCAGCCAATGAGAGAATGGGTATGCCCACAGCGTGGCGGTTTCTTTGATGACCGCGTATCCATTCTAGATTCACCTCGCGAAACTCTGAAAACAGGCATGGTCTGATTCGCTTACCCACCAGTTTGGTGGGTCAGCAAACGTGGGAAACTCCCGGGCTTTCCCTATGCCTTGTTTACTGAAAGGGGCATCTCCGCCTCCAAGTTTAAGCTTGAATCATTGGCAGTCATCATGGCGGTAACTTGGAGGCGGGCCGGTCGACTCCTTCGCAGTCAGAGACCGTTGGAACCCAAGTCATGCATTTCTAGTGAGAAATCCAAATGGTACGGTAATGGACGAATAGTCTGATCTGTCCGCACTCCTGGGGGCCGACCGAAGGCCAAGGATGACCAGGGTCGGTGCGGGATGAGAGGACCTCGGGAAAACTGACAAGTGTCATGGAAAGGAAGGAGGAGCACGGTGAACTCCGAGTCCGTGCCAGTGCTTCTCCTAACACCAGGTCTCAGAGGGAAAATAACTCTTTCTGGCAGTGTGTTGAAAATTGCACCTAGGGATATAATCATGGCACAGTGAACCTATGAGGTAACAGATTAAAGCAAATGGTAAAAGAGCCGTTGGCGTGGGAGATAGCTCCCCCTACCCACATTATGGTTGCAAACACAAGCCATGCAAACAGATATTGTGAACGAGAAGACCCGGAGGGCTTGTTGGCTAAGAGGGTCCAAGATAGTATTATAATGTAATGTTATGCGGAAGGTTCCCTATTGGCTGGGCTAATGGCTGGCAAATAGATTAACAGGCGCTGATTGGCGAACCGCGTCCCGACATGTTGCTGGCCAGTAATGCCATTTTTCTGACGTGCGAGGCTGGAGTTCGAGAAATAAACGGCTTTCTTTTATCTTTATAATTACCTTCTCTACGCTTCAGTACAGTAGGTCACTCCTGCGGTAACGAGTAAAATTGGGCCTAAAATCTCAGCCAAAATATGCGCATATTAACCAGAAACATTAGGTTCGTGATTTACCAGTGGTAAGACATACATACATTTTCTGAAATTTAATTATAATTTTTAGGCCAATATGGCCTGAAGGGGATGACAGCAGTCCTTCAATACAAGGAAAATGTGTTACTTCATAGTTCTTTATGGTAGGGTGGTGTTATTAGAGACTAAAGTTGGAAGGGTGAAAGCCAGAACTTCCGCAAGAACGTGAGAGCATCTCCAGGAATCCAGATAACCAACTACGACCCAGTTTTATCTTTAGCCTGCCAATAAAATGCGAGGAGCATGGTTTAGTGGAGTGCTGTAATTAAATAACCTAAAATTAATTCGATACCTACGCATGGTTTCGTGGAAACATCTCGTCCAATCAATAACGAGTGAAGCGAATGAAACATTCCATTAAGCAGCTTTATTAATAAAGACATTTTTCTCCTTTTTTGGCCTGTGCAGCAGATAGTCTACTGATATTTCGCTTGCATATTGAACGGTTGAGTATAAGAGTGCTTAGGCCAAATACAGTCAGTATGATTAGAAAAATAATCTAATAAAATACTCTTTTGCATATGGCCAAAAAGACCAAATGTTTTGTTCACTAAATGAAACTGCTGGCGCGACAAAATGTATTTTGAATATATAACGTTATACATGAAGACGTGCAGTTTTCATCAGTTTGCAAAAGCAGTTTGCAAAAAGTCTCAGAAAGTATGCCTCCATTTGTTTGGAATGTCGGGTAGAACTCTGAGCCAGTACCCCAACCAGCATAGGGAAAGATAGTGACATAATGATATATAACCTGCTAATAAGAAATGTGCTTTTCGCTGTGCAAAAAAAAAATACTTTGTAGCGGCCACAACGCCAGACATTTTTGTGGTGAACACAAACTTTTTTGTCGCCAACACAAACCACACAAAATAAATTTTTAGTTGCCATAAAATTTTCTTAGTGTTTTTTCAAGTGTAGATGATGAATACATTTCTATGAAAAGAAGGTTTGCTGCTATATGTGGGATGGTTACAAGAACATAGATACATAAACATGGAAGATGAGTGATAAGTGATTAAACATTTTTTCACCACACATCATGAAACACTATAGTAGTACGGACCCACTCAGCCGCACACACAGAGTGGTCTATTCACTTAAAGTCTGATTACGGTAAACTGAGCACTTTATAAAGTCCTGCTTAAGATCTACTTGTGTACCCATTATTTATCATTCCACCATATCTACAATTAACATTTACATGGTCCNGTCCTGCTTAAGATCTACTTGTGTACCCATTATTTATCATTCCACCATATCTACAATTAACATTTACATGGTCCTCGGAACTATATTCATGCGTCAGTCAAATGAAACTCAGGAACTATTAGGAAAGTAAACATTTTAGAAATTTGCTAATTCTTACACTTGTGTGCATTAAAAATCTAATGGAAAATAAATCATAGTATTTACAAATACAAACGTTTACATAACATTATTAATTCAATGTTAAGACATGGAACTACTTTCCCTACGGCGCAGAGAATAAATTTTGCGCAATCTAGGGGAACTTTATTTTACTTCTGAACTGTAGGTATGCTTTCGAGGTATTTTCGTGTTTTTAAGTAACATAAACAACTTTGCATCAAATGTACGCTTTATCCGACACTATTGTTAGAAGAAAGCATGTGGGACGTATCTGATTTCGTGAAGGATAAAGATTTTAATATAATAAAATAACTAGTTGTGATTTTAATTTATTGACACATCTATTATTTAGAGCATTAATGTTTCTATATCCCCTATTACTCTTTTTATTTCTCAAATAGTTCAATATTTAATGTATATTTTATTCTAATTAACGTCCTTATTAATGTGTCTGTTTGGTTACAGTCAATTAACTCAAACTCATCATTAACACACTTTCAGACTGTCTGTTGCCATCANGTTTGGTTACAGTCAATTAACTCAAACTCATCATTAACACACTTTCAGACTGTCTGTTGCCATCATTTATAGTGTATTTCACTCTCGCACCCAGTCCAATAAACCCGCCTGCCACCCGCACTCTTCACTGCTCGATACTCGCAGTCGGAGATTTCCCTTCCGCTGGTCACTTCTCCCACCGCTCATCTGTCGCTGAAACTCAGTCACTAATATATTCAACAACTCTCGGCCCGAAGGCCCGTCGCATAATTTATACTCTTCTGACCTTGACCTGGAAAGTTTCACGAACCCCAAGTCATGCGGACAGAATCTAGGGCAGTAAGCAGCTAGAACATTCCTCATATAGACGCAGAAACTTACACAACATAGGTGAGAAGCGCGCGCCGTAAAAAGATTATCGTGTCGGATCGCTTTTTGGTAATAGATACGTGGTTTTTGGTTAAGCGCGCACCTGTAATTCAAAACATCCCACTGAATTGCCGCCGCAGCTATCATATAACTGCTGTCCTTCACTTCCACTCGCTCGCGCGGTAGGCGAAGCAGCGAGCGCGTTACAGTATATCTAACATGCACATGATAACACATAACATTTACACAAACAAACGGAAACACATACCTTCAGTAAACTGATAAACATTACAAATTGTACATACACATTGATGCTCAGAGCAATATGTTACGCAGCTAATTAANTAAACTGATAAACATTACAAATTGTACATACACATTGATGCTCAGAGCAATATGTTACGCAGCTAATTAAAGGCTACGTAGGCTAGAACCTAACATGATTCATAATACGCAATGTGCTACATGCAAAATATAAAAAAATTAACACTTAAGTCGCAGAATTGACACAGTAATATGCGTACATCTTTTTTTAAGACGGGGCCAGTCATGTTGTTACTCATTCCGAATCAGTGCTGTCAAAACGATCTGATGACGTATAATAATATATGGACGGTTCTTTTAACAATTGAACCACATTTGGTCTCATTGTTTCCAAATTTTTGGTCTTAGGAGGCGCGTGTATACTTGCAATTCGTGGATCATATGTTATGCGCAGTCTATGAATTAAATCCAAGTTTGTTTCAACTCTTGATATTTTTCTTGTAAACAATTCTCGATATTTCCTACTATCTTTATTGCGTGCTTCCCATGCTTCTTCTAAAAGCTGACCTCCGCAAAATACTAGCGGCTATGCTATCTCTACCATAAAATTATACTTTATGTGCACTTAGTGGAAAATAGCGTACCAATAATAGTCTCTTAAGTACAATTCTAAAGCATACCGAGTGTATTCAACGAATTTTTCAAACTCTACCGAGAAACCACTATTCTGGCATTCTAATCAAACAAAAACTCTTTAGTAGTTCAACGTTGACTCCAGTTATCTCGGCAGATATTTCAGCATTCTGAAAATCTGTTGTGCGTGATTACACTGAAGAGCCAAAACAACTGGTACACTTGCTACTATCATGTAGGGCGTCCGCGAGCATGCAGAAGTGCCGCAAGACGACGTGGCATGTACTCGACTAATGTCTGAAGGTATGCAGGAGGCAATTCACACCGTGAATCCTGCAGGGAAGTCCACAAATCCATAGGAGTGCGAGGCGGTGGAGATATCTTCTGAACAGCACGTTGCAGGGCATCCCAGATATGCTCAATAATGTTCATGTCTGGGGATTTAGGTGGCCAATGGAAGTGTCTAAAGTCAGAAGAGTGTTCTTGGAGCCACTTGGTAGCAACTCTCGACGTGTGGGGTGTCACATTGTCCTGCTGGAATTGTCCACGTCCGTCGGAATGGACAATGGACATGAATGGGTGCAGGTGATCGGACAGGATGCTTACGTATCTGTCACCTGTCAAAGTCGTATCTAGACATACCAGGGGTCCCATTTGACGCCAACTGCACACGCCCCATACCACGACAGAGTCTCCACCAGCTTGAACAGTTCCCTGTTGACATGTAGGGTCCATGGATTCATGAAGATGTCTCCATACCCGTACACGTCCATCCACCGATACAATTGGAAACGAGACTCGTCAGACCAGGCAACGTGTTTCCAGTCATCAACAGTCCAATGGCGGTGTTGGCGGGTCCAGACGAGGCGTAAAGCTTTGTGTCGTGCAGTCAACAACAGTACACGAGTGGGCCTTCGGCTCCGAAAGCCCATATAAATGATGGTCCGTTGAATAGTTGGCACGCTGGCACTTGTTGATGCCCCAGCATTGAAATATGCACCAATTTGAGAAAGGGTTGCACGTCTGTCACGTTTAATGATTCTCTTACAATCGTCGTTTGTCCCGTTCGTTCATGATCTTTTTCCGGCCGCAGCGACTTTGAAGATTTGATGTTTTCCGGATTCCCTTATATTCACGCTACACTCGTGAAATGGTCGTACGCGAAAATCCAAATTTTATCGCTACCTCGGAGATGCAATGTCCCATCTCTCGTGTGCTGACTATAACACAACGTTCAAACTCACTTAAATCTTTATAACCTGCCATTGTGGCAGCAGTAATTGATCTAGCAACTTTGCCAGATGCTTGTTGTCTTATATAAGCGCTGCCGACCGCATCGCGTTACTCTCATTCGTTCCATACCTCTGTAATATGCATAAGCAAGCCTATACCAGTTTNCCATCCGCCCGATACAATTGGAAACCAGACTCGTCAAACCAGGCAACGTGTTTCCAGTCATCAACAGTCCAATGGTGGTGTTGGCGGGTCCAGACGAGGCGTATAGCTTTGGGTCGTGCAGTCAACAACAGTACACGAGTGGGCCTTCGGCTCCGAAACCCCATATAAATGATGGTCCGTTGAATAGTTGGCACGCTGGCACTTGTTGATGCCCCAGCATTGAAATATGCACCAACTTGAGAAAGGGTTGCAGGTCTGTCACGTTTAATGATTCTCTTACAGTCGTCGTTTGTCCCGTTCGTTCACGATATTTTTCCGGCCGCAGCGACGTTGAAGATTTGATGTTTTCCGGATTCCCTTATATTCACGCTACACTCGTGAAATGATCGTACGCGAAAATCCAAATTTTATCGGTACCTCGGAGATGCAATGCCCCATCTCTCGTGTGCCGACTATAACACCACGCTCAAACTCACTTAAATCTTTATAACCTGCCATTGTGGCAGCAGTAACTGATCTAGCAACTTTGCCAGATGCTTGTTGTCTTATATAGGCGCTGCCGACCGCATCGCGTTACTCTCATTCGTTCCATACCTCTGTAATATGCATAAGCAAGCCTATACCAGTTTNGCGCTGCCGACCGCATCGCGTTACTCTCATTCGTTCCATACCTCTGTAATATGCATAAGCAAGCCTATACCAGTTTTTTTGTCTCTCCAGTGTATGACAACTACTGTACACAGCAAGGCACCAGAGCCTAGTCTTCCTTGTGGCCAATCTGATTTGTAGAATTTCGTATACCTCTGGGACATGAATGGTTGATACCAATATCACTGAGTGTACGCAGCGCGCTCTTCATTGGCTGCGATAAAATGCTGAACACAAGTACATTGCATATAAAAAAATTACCTGACTGGAACACTTCAACTCTGAAATTAATCTGTAACCGAACGGGTCAATATCTAGTCTGTATGAAATATGGCATATGCGTTTACAGAAACGTATCCAGGAATGAAGGGGTGAAAGTCCAAAAGTTAAAAAGTGGGGGTTTATTATTTCCTTTTGTGACATAATACTTAGGCTTTTCATATAACGGTGTTTAGACCCACACAAATTACATGTTTGAGTTGACGCACATGACGATAAATAATTGCAGACTTNTTCATATAACGGTGTTTAGACCCACACAAATTACATGTTTGAGTTGACGCACATGACGATAAATAATTGCAGACTTAACCGTCCATCATACAAAACATCATATTGTGTCTAACTAGAAGTTCCGGTCATCTACGGCAACTATGATAGGAGTGAGACTATATATCTGTTCTTCAACTCTGTTTACTTCACCATTGATAACGTCGACAGATTCCTTCGCAAAAACGAACTTAATAGGACGACAATATCTCGTTGAAGAAGGTACAGGGTTTAGACAGATTNTTCATATAACGGTGTTTAGACCCACACAAATTACATGTTTGAGTTGACGCACATGACGATAAATAATTGCAGACTAAACCGTCCATCATACAAAACATCATATTGTGTCTAACTAGAAGTTCCGGTCATCTACGGCAACTATGATAGGAGTGAGACTATATATCTGTTCTTCAACTCTGTTTACTTCACCATTGATAACGTAGACAGATTCCTTCGCAAAAACGAACTTAATAGGACGACAATATCTCGTTGAAGAAGGTACAGGGTTTAGACAGATTACTGATTTGCGATCGTTATTAATATCATAGATTTGTGTAGGTACTAAAGAAATACTGAACAAACTTTCATCTGTAGACTTCTCCTCCGAAAAGTTCTGACGAGACTTACTGTGTTCTGCACTGCTTCTTGAGTTTTACAAAACCGTGTTACAGTATTTTCAACNCACTGCTTCTTGAGTTTTACAAAACCGTGTTACAGTATTTTCAACGAGGGACTGCACTGGTATTTCCGACGATGTTTCTGTGACTTTTACATTGGCAGGATAGCATAGTCGCTTCGCGTATTTCACCTTATTGTACGATGGACAAACATTAAACTGTTTTTGGTTTGCCTGATCACGCACAATTTTGTACTGATTCGTCGAAAGATTGGCATCAACCATTAGAGCCTAAGCTCGATCCGCTTACAACTTCGCCGGACATGCGAGGGATGCGTTTCGNAAAAGTTCTGACGAGACTTACTGTGTTCTGCACTGCTTCTTGAGTTTTACAAAACCGTGTTACAGTATTTTCAACTAGGGACTGCACTGATGGTATTTCCGACGATGTTTCTGTGACTTTTACATTGGCAGGATAACATAGTCGCTTCGCGTATTTCACCTTATTGTACGATGGACAAACATAAAACTGTTTTTGGTTTGCCTGATCACGCACAATTTTGTACTGATTCTTCAAAAGATTGGCATCAACCATTAGAGCCTAAGCTCGATCCGCTTACAACTTCGCCGGACATGCGAGGGATGCGTTTCGNAAAGATTGGCATCAACCATTAGAGCCTAAGCTCGATCCGCTTACAACTTCGCCGGACATGCGAGGGATGCGTTTCGGGCTTTCTTGAACTTGGTATCCCTTGTAGGAAAAGCATTAGAAAGCTCTTGGACGATCACAGCAGAGTAACGTTTTCCCGCCTTTCGTAGTTTGGTTGCGGTGGCCGTTGCTAGTTCTTCAACACTGGTTGACACCACAAGACATGATTTTTCGGGTTTAAACTTTTTGCAGTACAATCTTGAAAAGCCTACTGAAGCCTATCAGCTCGGATTAGACCTGATGCAGTACTTGAATGATCAGACATGGATTGAAGCACAGTATCAGAAAAGTTAATGTGTTTCTTAGCCAAGATGCATTGCTCGTTAAAAAACGTTCACGATGTCTTTGTGCTTTCTTTTATTTATCCTCCAATATGCTAATAAACGTCCTTACAGTGCACTTTAAAATGTTTAAAGGGTCTTTAGGCGACTCTATTACACCCAATACAGCAATCACATGCGATAACATCGCGTGAAACCGTGTTGTTGACGATTGTTGCACCCAGATGTCAAAGACTGCAAGATGTAAAATTATAGGAGTAGAGGGCGGGGGCATTCTGTCAGTAGAACGTTCTAGTGTTAACTCGCACTTTTGAGCAAGAAATTCCTGTTGGGCTCATTAGGGTAAAGGGTGAGCTGTAACATCGTTCAAATATCAACGCGGAATAATTTACTTTAACCTTAGTTCTTTGTAAAGAAGCGTATCGAACCATTTGGAAAGTGCAATAACGAGTTACACGTGGAAATCTTATCTTAAAAGCCAGCAGACGGTAGTCTGCACACCACACATTCTGAACGACACTTCTCAACTGAACACGATGCGCGTTTGTCACTGCTGTTGTCCGGCTAGCACAGACAGCTTCAGTCGGGCGCCGTTTTACTGCCTTTACGCGCGATTATCAACGAAGCAACTTACTATTTCGTTCGAAGGGAATGTTACAACATAATATTTTCATGGTTTTTTTCCCCCCTATATTGTGAAAGTCAAAATTTGAATTAAGTTCCTTCAGATTGCGAAAATGTCACACTGTGCGGCGTTGCCAACTTCACTGGGACATGCCAGTCATTGTGTTCATTAAAATGTATGCAAGTAGACGCAGTGACATTTTGAAAGATTGATTTTAAAAGTGCTCAAATAACTGTGAACGGCCTATAACTAAATGCACTCACAACTCACGCTTATTTGCATCCACAACAAAATCAAAGATAATATATCTGAATGAACAATTGTTTTAACTTCTCTTATCGGTCTCTCAGGCAGAAGTAGTATTTCGTTAGGTATTGGACACTTATCTGCTAAATAACTTCCTGTACAGTGATTTTCCACAGTTCTCAACTTCACACACACATATGAACAGCTACACACATGCGCGCGCACGCACACACTCAAAAGATGACCGTTTAACACTTTCGTCACTTTTACCTTGTTAAGGTGAGTCATATATGTGCGCTAACGGGGATTTTTAAATAAATATATACATAAACAGAAAAATAATACCTTATACAGAGCTTTTATTTTAGTAAAGGTTCCAGCGCTCATGATTGATGTAGGACTACTAAAACAAAAAAAATTTCGTTCGAACAGACGACATATATAACTGACTAGCCCTAGTTTTGATTAAAATTCGAAAAACAATTGGTATAATCCATTCACGGTTACTTCACACTTTTCTGAAGCGCTGCTAAAGTTCTACTTCCATATATATATATATATATATATATATATATATCNTGGATTTTCATTTTTATTCCAGGAAAAATCTGGTGCAGTTTTTAAAAAGACCACCTAACAATTCGGTTAAAATTACGATCAAACAACGGTGGTTAAGCACAATTAAAAGCAGGAAAGAAGCGTTGGTTTCGAACATATTATACTCTGCGAACGCTGCTCCATGTGGGAGGTACAGTGGATAAAGAGAAATAACCAAAATGACAATGTTTGAATGCCTGCAGAAACGTCTTAACATACAGCTAAAAGACCCGAACTCAAAGGAAGCCACATATATGCCTATGCATTGTTAAGGATGATAAATTAACTTTGGTAGGCTTGAAATTCGGCTGGCGTACGCAAACGCAGAACTGCCCTTTCTGTATTACTTTAAAGAATGTCCTAAGGAAGGCAAATTTTATTTTCATGAATAAAAACATTCCGTCTGTATTTGGTAAATTTACTAAAACATAAATTATTGCTACTTTAACTGAATTAAGTAAAGAAAACAAATATGAACTTTTTTTTTAATGAGTCTTGAAATATTTATTGAGATCACTTGAAATATACCTACATTTGAAGTACGTTACAAATGATTCTAGCAGCGTATTACGAAGTACCGAAATTTCCTACATTAATATGAAACTTTTAGAAAGTTAACATTTCAGCAAATTAGCCTAATTATCCATTGCTCGACTTAATAAGTTTCCTTTTGGATACGCAAAAAAATTAAGATTTAGTCAAATTTTTGATAAGTACACCTAGCATATATTAAAAAAAAAAGTGAATGATGTCTGGCAAGATATAACTTACCAGTTCTCTACTTCGAAAATCTAGAAAAATATTCTTAGTTTACAAGACACATTAAATTTTGGCGATTTATTACGAACAGGATTATTCATACCTGTATGAAGCCGTACTTGATCAAATAGTTAAATGAGAAGAATTTTTCTAGATAAATCCTTACGTGACAGCTTCTTCATCACCAGAAGTAATAATGAGGAGGCAAAATGCTGCCGCTAAAATAAGGGGGAGAGATGATTCCGCTTACTGTCTGCGCTTTGAATATACTTTAAAACTGTCATAATTTTCTGAATCCCAATTATAGTCAGTACAGAGTGAAAATATTAAGGAAATTACAGAAAAAAAAAACNTCTCGCGCAAAACGAGCTTAACTGAGTATAGAAAATTAAACCAATAAGACACCGCGCAGAATTCGTGCGCCTTCACTTGTAATAATATTTTCGATGTGAACTATTTCTTACTAGGCACTACCAAAACGCATGTTTTCTCAATATTTAAATTTAAATTTAAATTTATTACAAATAAAACATTATAATTTATAAATAAAATTTGAGTAAAACTTGTATTTAACGAAAAGTAAGATACTTTTATAACAACAGAGGAATATAACACTTCTGATGCATGGCATATATAAGTAATAACTGAACACGTCATATATGAGGAGATTTTTCAAAGCTTTGATTCAATAATTGAGAAGAAATCGCGAATAGACTATACATAAGATGTCATAGAAAATGCAATACTTATTTACTCTTCATTTTCACAGACAAATCTGCGATGAAATAACGATCGGTAAGTATCAGGTTGGACGTGTGCTTACTTATAGTTTGTTCCGCCTCCGGCCTTCAGAATTAGTTTATAACGCCTTTCCCGTGGTTTAGGTGCTTCACTCACACACAGAATACGAGTTCAAGTAGCCACTTGCCCACAAGACCACAACAGTACACAGCAGATAAATACACAAGATACGAAATGGCGTGTCGGTTCCTTTGATTTGGGTGTACCCAATAGATACTTGGCTGCGCGGGACTCTGGCCACGAGTTTTTTCTCTCATTGGCTACGGTGTGATACTAAAATTATCCTATTGGCTAGGATTTGGGAGACACGTGAATGTACCGATTATATTATGTTTGGCCATGCAGTACCATCCTCTGACTCACAACTAGACAGTTTTGAGCTCTCTGGATTTTCATTTTTATTCCAGGAAAAATCTGGTGCAGTTTTTAAAAAGACCACCTAACAATTCGGTTAAAATTATNTGGATTTTCATTTTTATTCCAGGAAAAATCTGGTGCAGTTTTTAAAAAGACCACCTAACAATTCGGTTAAAATTATGATCAAACAACGGTGGTTAAGCACAATTAAAAGCAGGAAAGAAGCGTTAGTTTCGAACATATTATACTCTGCGAACACTGCTCCATGTGGGAGGTACAGTGGATAAAGAGAAATAACCAAAATGACAATGTTTGAATGCCTGCAGAAACGTCTTAACATACAGCTAAAAGACCCGAACTCAAAGGAAGCCACATATAGGCCTATGCATTGTTAAGGATGATAAATTAACTTTGGTAGGCTTGAAATTCGGCTGGCGTACGCAAACGCAGAACTGCCCTTTCTGTATTACTTTAAAGAATGTCCTAAGGAAGGCAAATTTTATTTTCATGAATAAAAACATTCCGTCTGTATTTGGTAAATTTACTAAAACATAAATTGTTGCTACTTTAACTGAATTAAGTAAAGTTAACAAATATGAACTTTTTTTTTAATGAGTCTTGAAATATTTATTGAGATCACTTGAAATATACCTACATTTGAAGTACGTTACAAATTATTCTAGCAGCGTATTACGAAGTACCGAAATTTCCTACATTAATATGAAACTTTTAGAAAGTTAACATTTCAGCAAATTAGCCTAATTATCCGTTGCTCGACTTAATAAGTTTCCTTATTGGATACGCAAAAAAATTAAGATTTAGTCAAATTTTCGATAAGTACACCTAGCATATATTTAAAAAAAAAGTGAATGATGTCTGGCAAGATATAACTTACCAGTTCTCTACTTCGAAAATCTAGAAAAATATTCTTAGTTTACAAGACACATTAAATTTTGCCGATTTATTACGAACAGTATTATTCATACCTGTATGAAGCCGTACTTGATCAAATAGTTACATGAGAAGAATTTTTCTAGATAAATCCTTACGTGACAGCTTCTTCATCACCAGAAGTAATAATGAGGAGGCAAAATGCTGCCGCTAAAATAAGGGGGAGAGATAATTCCGCTTACTGTCTGCGCTTTGAATATAGTTTAAAACTGTCATAATTTTCTGAATCGCAATTATAGTCAGTACAGAGTGAAAATATTAAGGAAATTATAGAAAAAAAAAACCAAAAGTTTCATCATATAAACTTTAGCTCCTTCACTCACCGCATTAACACTTCTGTCCGTTATATACTTTCGACGACTCTTCATACATATCAGTAGTTAGGAATAGCCGGTTTGAAAACAGCTTCATGACAGGCATCGGCGATTCGACGAACCTTGTTATGAAAACGTCAACAGCATGCTCTTGCATTCCACTTATATGACGTGGTTATTTAAACTTTTTTAATTACGTTTTTCCCTCGAAATATTCCTTCCCCCCCAAAAAAACTTCAAAATTTCCCTTTTTCCCTAAAAAGTTCCCAAATTTCACAAACTTTTATTCTAAATTTTATTTCTTCAAAATTTTTTTCAATGACCCCACTGTCTGTCTCAGTGACTCCTTTTTGAACAATGAGGATTGAGGATTCATAACGGGTTTTCTCCGAGTCTATACAAAGCTGGGAGGGTTATCTCAGAGTCTTCCAAAATTCGATTATCATTTAAGTCCTTCATAACTTCACACTCTCGCATTCCATTTTGATGGGGTGCCCCAGTGGCGCAATGGATAGATGACATGTAAGGCGGGTTATCTCAGAGTCTTCCCAAATTCGATTATCATTTATGCATTTCACAACATCATGCTCTCGCATTCCATTTCGATGGGGTGCCACAGTGATGCAATGGATAGTTGACATGTAAGAAGGGTTATCTCAGAGTCTTTCCAAATACAATAACATTTTCATGAGGGGTTTTCTCCGAGTCTATACAAAGCTGGGAGGGTTATCTCAGAGTCTTCCCAAATTCGATTATCATTTAAGTTCTTCACAACTTCACGCTCTCGCTTTCCATTTCGAGAGAGTGCCACAGTAACCCAACGGATAGATGACATGTTAAACTTCATGCTCTCGCATTCCATTTCGACAAGGTGCCACAGTGACTCAATGGATAGATGACATGTTTAACTTCACGCTCTCGCATTCCATTTCGATGGGGTGCTGCAGTGATGCAACGGATAGATAAAATGTTGAACATCATGCTTTTGCATGCTAAGCTGGGACGGTTATCTGAGAGTTTTCCCAAATTAGATTATCAATTAAGTACTTCATAATAGATGATATACACCATGTGCCTACATGCTAAGCAGGCAGGATTATCTCAGAGTCTTCCCAAAATAAATTAACTTTTAAGACCTTCCTACTAGATGATATACATCATGCACTTACATGGCAAGCAGGGAGGGTCATCACAGAGTCTCCCCAAAATCAAGTAACATTCAAGACCTTCCTACGAGATGATTTTCATTACGCTCTTGCATGTGAAGCCAAGAGGGTTATCTCAGAGTCGTCCCCAAATCAAATTGAAATTTAAGTCATTCCTATGAGATTATATACATTACACTCTTGCATTACAAGCTGAGAGGGTTATCTCAGTGACATCCCAAAATAAAATTGAAATTTAAGTTTTCTATGTGATGATATACATTACATGATTGCATGCCAAGCCAGGAGGGTTATCTCAGTGTCATACCAAAATCAAATTGAAATTTAAGTCCTTCCTAAGAGATAATATACATTATGTGCTTGCATGCCGAGCGGGGAAGTTATTCTCAGAGTCGTCCGAAAATCAATTAACATTGTAGTCCTTCCTACTAGACCATATAGATTGCTCTTACATGACAAGCAGGGATGGTTATCTCAGTATCTTCCCAAAATCAATTAACATGTAAGATATTTCTATGAGATGATATACATTACGCTCTTGCATGACAAGCTGGGAGGGTTATCTCAGTGTGTCCCAAAAATAGATTATCATTTAAGTCCTTCCTACTAGATTATATACACCATGTTCTTACATGGCAAACAGGTAGGGTTATTTCAGAGTCTTCCCAAAATCAATTAACATTTAAGTCCTTCCTACTAAATTACATAATTCACGCTCTTGCATGCCAAGCAGGGAGTGGTATCTCAGTGCTGTACCAAAATCAAATTAACTTTTAAGACCTTCCTATAAGATTATATACATTACACTCTTGCATGCCAAGCTGAGAAGGTTATCTCAGTGTCGTCCCAAAATCAATTTGAAATTAATGTCCTTCCTATGAGATGATATACATTACGCTCTTGCATGACAAGCTGGGAGTGTTATCTCAGTGTGTTCCCAAAATCAATTATTATTTAAGTCTCTCCTACTAGATGATATACACCATGCTCTTACATGGCAAGCAGGGAGGGTTGTAGCAGAGTCTTCCCAAATTTGATTCTTGTTTAAGTCCTTCCTACCAGATGATATACACCACATGCCTCCTTTCCAAGCCGAGAGTGCGGCCTGATGAACAGGTTGGAGCTACGGATTTGGTCAATTTCAAAAATGTTTGTAGTTACACAGAATTAAACAAAGTTGTACCTTAGTTATAAATGTATAATACTTTTTTTAAATTGCTTTGCTATGTACTCTACTAAAGAATACGCGTGTATTTCTGAATATATATATACCTACACACTTACGTTTATATATGCGGACATATCACAAAAATTAAAACGTTAAAATTTTTTGTGATAAAGAAATGTGTAAATTTTGGATGCTCAGCTATATCACGCAAATTATGTATCCCACATTTTTTTCTAAAACTGAACCACTACGGTCATACAGGCGAAATAAACGCTTGAGAAACTGTATTCTTTGCTGTTTCGGGTTAATCAGGCAAATGTAACAGATTAAAGGGTATTAGGAATACATTTGTTCTATTATATGACACCGTTTCGCCTCCATGCCCTTCCATTCACCACGGCGGCTAGCGTATCTCTGTACTCCCTTGATGATGTCACTGGTACCCGTAAGAGAAGAAGCGGAGCCAACCACGTGGGCAGTGGTAACGCGAACGGCACTGGCGNACACTCTTGCATGCCAAGCTGAGAAGGTTATCTCAGTGTCGTCCCAAAATCAATTTGAAATTAATGTCCTTCCTATGAGATGATATACATTACGCTCTTGCATGACAAGCTGGGAGTGTTATCTCAGTGTGTTCCCAAAATCAATTATTATTTAAGTCTCTCCTACTAGATGATATACACCATGCTCTTACATGGCAAGCAGGGAGGGTTGTAGCAGAGTCTTCCCAAATTTGATTCTTGTTTAAGTCCTTCCTACCAGATGATATACACCACATGCCTCCTTTCCAAGCCGAGAGTGCGGCCTGATGAACAGGTTGGAGCTACGGATTTGGTCAATTTCAAAAATGTTTGTAGTTACACAGAATTAAACAAAGTTGTACCTTAGTTATAAATGTATAATACTTTTTTTAAATTGCTTTGCTATGTACTCTACTAAAGAATACGCGTGTATTTCTGAATATATATATACCTACACACTTACGTTTATATATGCGGACATATCACAAAAATTAAAACGTTAAAATTTTTTGTGATAAAGAAATGTGTAAATTTTGGATGCTCAGCTATATCACGCAAATTATGTATCCCACATTTTTTTCTAAAACTGAACCACTACGGTCATACAGGCGAAATAAACGCTTGAGAAACTGTATTCTTTGCTGTTTCGGGTTAATCAGGCAAATGTAACAGATTAAAGGGTATTAGGAATACATTTGTTCTATTATATGACACCGTTTCGCCTCCATGCCCTTCCATTCACCACGGCGGCTAGCGTATCTCTGTACTCCCTTGATGATGTCACTGGTACCCGTAAGAGAAGAAGCGGAGCCAACCACGTGGGCAGTGGTAACGCGAACGGCACTGGCGTCAATCCTGTGTCCGGAAGATTGAATTACTTGGGAGCCACTACGCGAAATTTCTGGCCATCACCTCCCTCGGCACAACTCGAGGTGCGTAGAAGCTTCTGGGCCAGGCCATCTCAGCTATGACCAGCCGCAGCATGCTTCTGTGTCGGCAGTCTTGGATGTCCATTAGTACCGGATATGTGTGAAACCGGAACGACGGGTGACGGCGCAGTGACCATAGAGTGCAACGTTCGACCATCGGCAGGCCGGAGACTGCGGCTGACCGGCTGAACTGTAGAGAAGTGAGACAGGGACGGACATCTGGAATAGTGTTAATGTAGCTATGACAGCAGACGCCGTCATCGTATAGTCTAAATAATAAGTGACTGTAGCTGGTGTAAAGACAGCGATAACAACTGCAATTATAATTGAGATTTTGCATAAAAATTGCGTTCAGGGATAGGAATAATACATGTTAACAGTATGTACAGACAAATAAATTTTGTAAATAATAATTGTATTTATTTTCATAGCTCTGTAAATGAATTCAGAATTATTATATAGTTCTTTAAATTTTATCTCTACCTCCGTCCCTCACGAGCTTGAATACATCGCTAACTGTACTAACATGACGACATGCAACAAAGAGGCTGAGTTCATGTTTCATTTCCAACCTGAAGTACTTGCCACTCCGCGCTGCAGCAAATGGTTTTTGGAGACCGAGCGATCGTTAGTCGCTAAACAACCCTGCACCCGTGGCGAATATCGCTCCGAAATGTTCCGTTATTTTTATTTTCGCGCAGGACGAGGAAGCCCTCTGTATACCTCGCTGGAATTCCGACGGCGCTATTTCACAAAGAGATAGTAATTCTCCTGGACTATCGGTCCGCTCGCAGGGCTATGCTATAAATCACGCCCTAATCCAAGATCATAATGTTTTGCGATCATAGCTTTTCTCCTCGACAAAAGCGCACTTAAACTACTTTTTTTAATGAGAATATTAACCCCTTCGTTAGTTCGCCGCCACTACTGTAAGAATTTTAATTCTGAACTTTTTAACTTCTATCCTGTATCCGGCTAAAGCATAAACGCTCCCAAGGTTTATTCTCGCAGGGGTTCACGCTTGATTTTAAACTTTCCAGAGCCCTGTGTAAGTTCTTTTTTTTACCCCCCGCTTTGTATCACCTCGCCATATGTTCAAATCAACTTTTACATCAACCTCATCACTAGTGTCGGTGGGCCAAAGAAATAAATACTGTGAAATTAAAAAAAAAACATACCTTATCAATACAACTGTGCACGGTGTCTGAATGATTTCAATGTAGGCGTAAGATAAACGTTGTAATAAATATTGATTATTCCAGGTTTTTGTTTAACTCTGCTCAACATCGTGCAAAATCGTTCCAAATACATAAAGATACAGATTCTATATTTTCCGCAAATTAATATGTCAAAAAAATTAATTTTACCGTTTTCGCAATATGAAAATAATTTAAACTAACCTGCGTGGAGGATGAGGAAATTCACGTTCAAAATTATGCTACAAGATTGGCTGGGACGCTTATGTAATCACACAGACAATTTTTGCATCTTTAATGGTATCATTGTAAAGAATTTTCCAAAATAAAATAAGTTTTGTGGCTACTAATGAATTACTTTTAGAAAATGTTTTGCTAAGCACGTACAAAATTAATTTCTATCTTACCTTTCGGTTATCATTGCTTCATTTTTCTGTTACGTGATTTGGTTGGTTTTTATTTGTTAGATACAAAAAAATAACAGTACAATTATGAGTCTGAAAAACTGTTTGCAAAACCGGTGAAACACATTTTTTTTTAAAAGCTGTAATGATTATGTGCAAAGGCTACAACGTGAACATTACTTAATTAACACTGTCTACATTGTCTACATGTTGCACTGGGAGTGAGTGATATGTAAAACGCACTACAGTTCAGCGTTATGGCAAGTTCATATCACTGATCACCAAACACAAAGCCTACATCTTATTGGTTGTGGTAACAAAACAAATTATTTGCGTGCCAGAATACAGCACACATGAGAAATTTCCTGTTTGCAACGACAGAGACCATGAATTCAAGTGGCAATGAAATAATTAAGAGATGGATTAAAAGCACTGAAATGTCGTCGGATGCCCTCAAAGCTCGCTGAGTTCTGGAGGAAGGACAGATACATGAAGTGCGTGTCGGGTCAAATGGGGTCGATTGCAAGGGGCATGCCTGAATCCCAGTGAAGTTCAGCGCCGCGGACACTACCCAATCAGGATGAGCGATGGGGCCGGCCAGCAAAGCGGGTGGACCAATCAATAACCCCCTCCGAGGCTGATGGACAGGTTGTTTGTCGCTGGGCCGCCGAGGAGTAAAAACAAATATTTCATCCCCGTCATGAATAAAACATCCGTCCATCTCGACCGCAATCCCCACCCCTACCTGTTTTTTTCTTTTCCGAGCATTAAGCACATTTTTCGCGGCAAAAATGGGTTGATGAGGGGGTGGGGGAGGGGGTGCACACACCACCGTAATGCAAATGCGGCTCCTTCAAACGAAAAAAAAAACCCCCATTCCCAACCTAAATCCATTTTTGTCGCGTTACGGAATATTTAGTATTCGCTTTCCATCCCACCCTCTTCCCTGTACCCCACTAACCATCCCAGTGCATATGCAGAGGTGGGCGATAAAACCACCGGGAGCTACATTCTTTAAGTTCCCATCCGTATGTGGTGGATTTATGCCCCTACGAGCGTCGTATAGGTCCATCACACTTTATCGCACAGTCCACCGAAAGTTTCATCCCACTCAATTCTGAACCACCTCGACAAAAACACCACACCTACTTTTGTTGTTCCACTTTCTTATACAACTTCAGAAAACATTCTGGTACGTGTTAAAAAATGGATATTATTATTTGATCATGTAACCAGATCAAATAAAACTAAGTAAATAAAGAGAGAAATAAGAAAACGAATGTTAAGAAACTGTGCCAGAGTTTTACTAGTATGGTCATATAGAAAAGCACCACTTACCACCAACAGTCAGTCGAGTTTGAACATTAGGCATTCCATGTTACGCTCGGTTATCACGTTCAACTAATCACTTATAAAATCCGCATTAAGAAATTCCTGTCAAACTAACTTACTTTTAAAATTACCACTGAACCGTGCACTTAGTGAAATTTTGCTATCGATTCGGGAAAACAAGACTTTTCCTGGTTTCTTCACACTTTTCAAATCTAGCCTTTGAAAAAACACTCCATGTATGACATGTTTGATTGATTCCTAAACATGCCATTTATCACAAGCGTTTTACACATGTGCTAACATAAAATTATTTCAATTTTGGTAATTAATTTATAAATAATATGAATAAAGACAGAGAGAATATATGCGTGTTGTTAATGCCTAGTAAAACATAGTTGTTATGTATAATATTATTACACTGAGTGCGCGCGAATACGGTGCGTTGGTGTCATTTTTTAAGCTTTGTTTGCGTGAGGTGGTGGAAAATCCTGGAAATAGATCTTTAGCAGGGCTTCAGAAAAGTTGGAAGTAACCGAGAATGAGGTATACTAGGATGTGTAGTTATTAAATTGCCGACTCTTCTATGACGTAGGCTATTGGTAGGCAGTTAATTTTCCTTATAGGATGTCATACATGTATGAAGATTCCAACTGATGATTTCATTTGGCCAATGAGGATTCTGATACTGTATAGAAGATCATTTGTTATTGGTATGCAAAGAAATTCGCCATATCAAAACTTTACTTTATCATCCAGTTATTGAAAGATAAACTTGCTAGAGTGTTATCGTAGATATGTTGTCCCTTTTTTTTTTTTTTTTTTTTTTTTTTTGTTNGCTTCCCCTTTTCAGAATAATCACAGTTACGTTGCCGGCACCGGCAGTTGGATATTTTTGCGAGTGGTTGGCGGTTCTAGCTCACCTACATAAAGCCACAGAACAGAAAAGTGTACAGAAATGAAATATCACGGTGGTTCCTTTGACGTTGACGTACCCATTTTGGAAACGGACCGTGCGTATGATTTGCTACTGTATGTAGCGAAGATTACACGCACTGGCTTGGATGCGAGCTGGCGAGTTACGCCACTTTGCAGGCCGGTGGTACTGTAGTTCGAGGTATAAGCGGCTTTTTCGCTTCTGCATTCTTAACACTTTAAGGACTATGCCCGAGCCCAGAATTTCTGTGTCTCTGAAGACAAAACTCGCGTGGTTATGCTCATGTTGTTTCGTTACTATTTTTGACCTAACATTAACACTCTATCATATCAGCTGTAAGGTTTCATGCATAAATAAATGAAAAATTATTAAACTACAGAAACGGACAGTGTGGACTGTGCCTCGTGTTGCGCAGGACAAGTCACTGTTATTGGGGAACAGTCAGCTCACCAATTCACAGGCCAGAAGCCAGACAATAAAGAAACTTGTCTATGTGGTAAGCATGTCCAGTGTAATTTGAAACAATCAGGGGCTGGTAAGTGTAAATTCACAGACTCATAGAGCTGGTATTCATGTAGAGGAGTGCATAGGCAACTCACTTCCAGGTTGTTGAAACTGCGAGTAAATTTGTGCAGGCCTCAAAGTGTTAAGTATTCTGTTGCAGAATCGTCCCACTTTGTCGTACTGGGGCGACGCGTTTTCCATCAGTTAACTGACACCTGGGCTTCACCAGCATTCGGACTGTCAACATATCGCTTATATTTATGGGTCAGTGAAGTACGTTCATTTCCCTTAT
>NQII01001357.1:154643-186820 GCA_002778355.1 Clitarchus hookeri
AAAGGGGGGGGGGGGTTGAATGGAGTCTATGTTACCTGAAGTGTCGATTGGCTGCAGGCTGAACGAAGTGTGTGTTTGCGAGGTCAAGAATCAGGAAAGACGTACGGCCAATAATCAAAGGAAAATAGCAGGTGTGTGGATAGGATTACGAAGTCTAGTCTGCCTGGAAACCTTGCGGCGTAAGTCAGTTGTGTGTAGTTATTACGACACTGCAGGAGTTGCCACCACCCTGCTTTCTGCGCGAAGAGAGTTGAACCCCTGGACACAGACTAGATGAACACACAGATACGAAATGGCGTGGCTGTTTCTTTGATGTCGGTGTACCAGTTTTTCTATTAACTGCGCAACGCTCTTGACACCATAGACTAAATATGGGGTAGACCACTTATTTGTCTTCTGCGCATGTACCAAACATTGATCTACCCCAAAGGAACACAACTGTCAAAGTCATATGGTCAACAGTTTTGAACCTGTTTGTTTATATCTTAATTTTCAAAAGACAAGGACTTTAATATCAATAAAATAATTCCACCAATTTGAATTTAATCAAACTGAATTACAAATTGGTTAGAGAAAGTATACAAACATTTCAAAGCACTTGTATACTACACATTGTCTAACACTTCGAGTGCTGCACAGAATTACTGGCAATCAAGACAAGCTAGCAGTGAGTCCCCTATATTCATGACCGCATTGCCATCAGTGCTGCTGTTCTCTATATTTCCATTTACAGCCGTCCTATTGGTCCATGCACTACATACATTTTATAACTGGCTGGCTCTCTGCCGCTGTAATGCCGAGTTGAAAGTGACCAAATCAAATCTTCTCTCCTATCTAAAATAACCAACAATCCATTCTGTTCATTTCATCAATTTACACTTTGAGTGTTGCTGGCGTAGTATTACTTTGCATAGCACCTTATGTAAATTGCAGGTATTTCCTCACCCGTGTTTGTAAAGAATGCGGATGTCGAAATGTCATGGCAAACTCCATACAACTCAGTTAAATTCAAATCCAGCCCGTGCCGTTTTTGCTAGTCGTATGGGCAGAAAAGCAGTTCAATGTTGGGACACAGGGATTGGTTGTGCGCAGTCAGCGAGATCGGTCTATCTCATCCTTAATTATTCTTTACACGGACCAGTGTGTGCTATGAAAGAGATTCTTTTTGCTAGGTAGCCAACTGGCAAGGAGGTTATTGGCGATCGGAGTTTCGACTTGTTGGTGGCTAATGACGCCATTCTGCTGGCGTGTGTGGCTGCGTTTCTCGGAAAAAACAGCTGTTTCACGTCTCACACTCGGGTCAGCCCTCCGGCCTGAAGTTAGCGTCGACCCTTCTGCGACCATTCAGCCGAAAGTGCGGCCCTATTCACGTTGGAATCACGCCTCACTGCTCACGAGCAAAATTTTTTTCTTCTAGACCTTGAGTATATTTCAGTGTTTCGTGTCACAAAATCGACGATAACTTGAATAAATTATCAGATCATTTGAAAAATAACATTCATCATGTCATTTAAGCGAAAATATGAGAATTTTACTTAGAAACATGATTCGTATACAAATTCCGGAAATTTTTTTTAGCACAAATCGTGTTTTTAGCTAAAGTGTTTACTACAATCACAGGAGTAGTATGTTGACATGTCATTAAAATACGACAGTTGGTCCACTTGCGGTACGCGATTAACTTCTGGCGGTTTATAATTTTAAATTTTTATCTCAAATGTCATAAACTGAAATAGGCCAAACTGCATACATTATTTTGCAGAAATATTCTTTAATGCCACTCTAATGGCACAAAAAGTTATTGAGGGCTGAATTCTAATGAATTCCTTTTGATCAATTTTGAGATTTTTACGACGATAGATATAATTTGAAAATACATATAGCTCGTGTCATTATTTATAGAAATGCCATTTTCCTCCACTGACGTAATATTTTCAGATAATTTTTTTCATATCACATCGAAAAATGATATGAAATGCAAACCAAAATAGGAATGAAGAGTGTGCGACGCCTGCAGTCGCGGCCATACTGCCAATGTGGTTCACTTGCTGGTTGGCGCCACCGGACAATGCTACGACTGTTGGAATACAGCAGTACCATAACAAGGCCATGTTATGCTCTTATATCACCATTATAAGACACCTGGAGGACGTGTCTCATACTTCATAATATTCATTTTTATTCTGTGGCAAGGGTGAGTTTTATTTCTATATCTATCGCAAGCGGCTCGTTACAAATTCCGCTGTAGCCTTTTAAGTAAAGCGCATGTGCTATTTTAACGGCAGTGAGAATTGTCTTCGAAACAGAAGAAGGTTGAATACGTGCACGTGTAAACTTTCATTCGGAATTCCCTCCATATAAAAGGCTGCACGCGAAGTGGAAATAATGATCTACACGGAACACAGCAGATAATGACATCCAGCAAGTAAAGTCTTTTACGTGGTAGGTGACATCACTCGTTGTTGAGATAAAATTCTGCAGTGTTTCCTAAATAACCGATACCACTAGCATCAAACACGTACACATTCTTATTGGCATCCGATAGGTGACATAGCCTTGTACTGATACTTGTACAATTCCCACCAAAAGATTGATTCGTTGCTAAAATATTATATTTATCGGTTACTGTAACGATTAAAACTCGTACTCTGTTGCTAGAAACTATCTTCAGTATATGAAATTTATTTGAAGTATTGTGAAAACTTAATTATACATTGCGTAGTAAAATAAAATAAATATGGAAAATATTTACTTGTCTATTTACAAAATCATTTTCGGGAAGAAAGGGTTTAAAACACAAATACGTGTAATGCTCACGTGCAATGCGACAGCCTGGCTATGCCACCAAATATCGCGCATAGCTTCGGCAAAAAAAGTTGTGTTTACTAAAATTGTAAAATAATGTCTAGTGACACCTGCTTCCGAATAGCACTTATTTAACGTCGCGCAATATATAGTGGGTTTTTTTGTCCGATGTTATATTTAAAGAATGAAAATATCTAAAACTGATTTTATCACGAATATTATTTAATCATAGGTGTGAAAATTCCGCAACAAAGCATTTGAGGTCACACAGGTACTTTTAGCATACCTTTATCTTTATTATTATTTCATTATCTGTCAAGGTACAACTAAAAGTTCCGCGGAAGTGGTTGAGAAGACGACACACCAGCCAGTGACATGCTTGTAGAAGCGACGATATAAGTGAAGTGGGTGCTTGGGTCGCCCTTAAAGCACCTACATTTGCAAATACTGGACTGCTAAAAATACCTCCAGCAGGGCGGTGTCTTTAGTAGTTTGCGAAGAAACAACCTCGCTATTTTCCAATTATGTCATTATTTAATATTTATAATTTTCGGAACGTAACAAAATATCTAGGCAAAAAGAATAATTCTGTTGCCATATAAATACAATTTTCTTCATTGTTTGTGAACCAATAAACACAGACAAGCTCTTATGCATAAACGAAACCAATTTTAATGGTAAACGATGTCACACTTTCCGCAACTCTTTAGGGTTTGTTGGTCCATATGTTGCACAATGCATTGACAGTGGATTTAATGACATACCCAGTACACAACAGGAAACAGTATTCAATAATAAAAGTTTCTCACGGGTGGAATATATCGTTCGTTGTTGAGACTAT
Organism: Clitarchus hookeri; assembly: GCA_002778355.1. NCBI lineage: Eukaryota > Metazoa > Arthropoda > Insecta > Phasmatodea > Phasmatidae > Clitarchus > Clitarchus hookeri. The sequence goes on from NQII01001357.1 coordinate 158,290, forward strand.
ATACAGGAAGGTCTGCCTAACGTGGACACACCCAAAATTTCCGGGAACGTTTGCAGATCACGAAATGCTGTTTTCGCTAAATGAAATTACGTACGGGGGCAAGTAATTTGCTGAAAAGTGACTATTCGTAACACGTGTATGGACCGAAATAATTAAAACATATATAACTTTTCCCCTGGAAATTGTCATGTATTTCAACGGCGTCTGAAAGTACGTGCAAAGAATAATTCAGTGATATAGCATATGCAATGGAAAGTAACACATAAAAGCCAAGAAATAATGTGCAAATATGATAAAGTTAGGTGGGCTGGTGTCATAGGGCAGTGGACCTGTACTCACAGCTGTATGCAAGCAACACGCGCCGTGACTTATCCTGGCGGGACCGCTTCCTTATAGCAGCGTAGCGTTTACTTTGATAGGGCAACGGGCACGGAATCCCATATTGGACCAAGGAGAGCACCACAGCGGAGGGAAGACGGGCAATGTGAGTGCAATTCTGATATCAATACAGTACATTTTATTGAGATACCAACGTAATTCTGGAGATTTGTTTTCTTGTTATAAACTGTACTGAGTAACCAGTGCGTACAGATGCACAACAAAAATATAACAAACCAACCTAAGGAGAAATGCAATCGCATCAGCATGCATAGTATAAAAGAGTACAGATGTTGTTGAAACGCTTCACATTAGGTCTTTTCAGAGCATGTGTTCGATGTGTTTACCATCGATAGCAATACACATCTGTAAACGCACATGTAGAGAGCGACGATCAGCCTGAGTGTTTCTGGCGTAATGCCTCTGCAAGCTGCCACAATGCGTTCCTTCGTGTCTTCTGGCGTCGTAGGAACCGTGTTGTACATCCCATCTTCCAGTGTTCTCCACAGGAAAAAATCAAGAGGTTTGTGGTCGGGGAAGCGAGCTAGCCATCTTACAACACCACCACGCCCTAACCACTGGTTTGGAAACCTTTTCATTTAACACATGCCTCGCCACCAAAGCAAAATGCGCAGGAAAACCCTCATGCTGAAACCACATATCTCGATGAATGTCGAGCGGTATGTCTTCCAGAGGTGCCGGTAAGTTCTCTCTGAGGAAATGAGCGTACGGACAGCCGGTTATTCTCCCTTAAATGAAGTATGGCCCTTTGACGTAGTCTCCAACGATTTCACACCATAAGTTCGCTTTCCACTGTCGCTGGTGCTCCATGTGCCGGACCCAAAGCGGATTCTCCGTAGCTCATTAGTGCTTTTCGTAAATTTACGCGCCCGTGGTTTGTGAAGGTTGTTTCATCGGTAAAAAGTATGTTATTCAGAACATTTCTGTCATCCCTTACAAACCTCAGAACAAACCTACAAATCTAAACACGCTGCTAGAAATCACCCCCATGTAATGCCTGATCGAGAGTAACGTGATATGGATGGAATTTCCGTTGGCGCAGTATCCCTAACACACTTGTTTTAATTATTCTTACGAACCTGGAAAGTTCTCGCGTGCCCATATGAGGGTTTACATTTACATGCGCCAACTCATCATGGTGATGCGTCTCGACCGTAACAGTCTTTCGTCACACTCGTGTTGTGGAGTTCCAATAACCTCGTGACAAGAGACGTGTGCAAATTCTTCGTATCGTTTGACGTGAGATGGGCGTCCGATTAGGATTCCTTTCACCCAACATTTGGACGGCTTGCTGGGCATTTCTGCCACACTCACAGCAAATGAATACAGCGTCCAGTTTTCTCTCATTCGTGGACTTAATTTCGTACGTACAGCCACACATCGCAATACCACTTACCATAACATATTACAGGTACTGGTGCTGCGCTGCTATTAGGAAGCGGTCCCGCCAGGATAAGTCACTACGCGTGTTGCTTGCGTACAGCTGTGAATACAGGTCCACTTCCCTATGCTACCGGCCCACCTAACTTAATCATATTTGCAAATTATTTATTGCCGTTTCTGTGTGTCGAGATATGATTCGGCCACTTTGTTGACATATGTTTGCCTCCGTCTCCCGGGTTTCCATTGTTGGACACATAAACAAGGGCCCAAACATAAGAGGCGAAATATTTTCGGACACATTGTTGGACTTCGAACACGTTTTAGCTGTGTTCTTTTCTCTGGTACATTACGACTTGTTTCTCAGGCCGTAAAAGACTCATAAGTAGAACGACCTGCTTTCGTGAAAAAAATTCAGGACTACTTGTACTCCAAAACACTAGAACTCAGCTGCACTTTCGTGATTGGGTGATTTTAAGTATTTCTGATTAGTCCAGTCAGGTAAGGAACTGCCTCCCGACAGACTCGTGGTCAATTACCAAAGGAAAACTGCACGTTTACCATACGACATTGGAGTCCAGCCTTCGCATAAATTTTTTCGCGAAAAGCAGGTGGCCAAACTCTTAAGCTATTCATTAGCACTCACAGAAATAGAGGCCGAATCATGGCACCTCAGATCGGAATAAAATCGGTGGCCGCAACAGCGGCAGCTGTAAAGTCCAACCATAGAGTAGATAAGTAAACAGAGGTAAAATAGCGTGGCGGTTACTTTGATGATAACGTACCCATTCTTTGGTTGCGTGAGGCTCTAGTGAGGTTATTTCTACTACAAGTTGGGAAGATAAATTTTTAAAGTTTGGCAACCAAAACGTTTCACCACTAAGAGAGCGCTAGTGTCGCATTTGTACCACATCTTCTCCATTTTCTACGTTGCCGGCCAGCGACGCCATTTCTCTGACGCGTGCACGTATGCTGTACCTCCGTATTATTAGCCGCACTTTAGTGTGAAGTGTTGCTGGTGGTGAGCGGGGCGGCACATTCCCCTGCCCGCGCCGTGGAGCAGCGTGTCTGTCACGTGTCTCGCCGGGGGAGCAGCCCGCCCCGCCGTGCCGCACGTGGCAAATATTTGCACGTCTGGCGACGCCCGGCGTCCCCAGGGCATCTCGGCGCCGGCACCGCTCGGCGGTCAACCGCCCGCCCCAGGCCGCGATAAATAATTCAGGCCCGCGCGTGCAGTCAGCCGGCAGAGGAGAGCGAAATGATGAAGGCTGCCGGCATAACTCTCCCCCTTCTCCATCTCTCTCTCTCTCTCTCGTACTCTCTTCTCTCCCATTACCCTGCGGCAATTTTCACGTCAGGTCAGCGTAGCCTTCCCCTCGTTTTAAACGATACCTTTTGTGATCATAAACCCTCTACCATACTTCCTTCTCTTTCTTCGTCCTATCCACGCAGTCATTTTTTTTTACTGCGCGAAAATAAATAATTATATTTGGTCTCACGTACTGCTGAACGCTTTGGCCGAGGGTCTGCCTTCGAATAGCTAGGCTTACTCGTGATGCTAAACTACAGAGTAGATAAGTATACAGAAACGAAAGGCGTGGTGGTTTGATTTTATGTGGGCGTGCTTGTTATCTGATTGGCTGCGTGAGGCTTTGTAAACGGGCCTTGTGTCTTATTCGCTGCTGCGTCCTGATGAAGCTACAGGCGGTGGGCTGGGCTGCCGGCTGGCACCACAGTAGCTATCTTAGTTGACTCAACGTTGGCGCTTTGGTTGGAAAGGTTGGCTATATGTTGGCTTTGAGCACGCGCATTAATGCAACGTTGACCCAACGGAAAATTCCAACAAAAATTTGGTACTACGAAAATGTTAAGAGATTACTCTGCACCCTCTAGACAATGATGTCAATAAATCAGAAAATGCCATAACTTATTGCAATTGTATATATATATTTTTTTTTTAAATGGTTGGTTTAGTTGTTGGTGACATGTTGGTAAACATACTGTTGTTAATAGGTGTGTACTTTTCTGTTGGGCCAACGTCGACCATCCAACTTTTTTTATAAAAGTATGAAACTATATTTTTCAATGAAAAGAATGCCACTTTCCTGTTTTTGATATGATATGAAAGTCCTTTATTACATGATATATTCCTCTTTAAATATGTTGAGTTGGTTAAATATTGTGTCAATATTGAATAGACAACGGATGGTAATTGATACTAATTTTTAAGTTGAGCCAATACTGTATAATCAACATTATGCCAACAATGGTAATTACCATATTTATAATTAAATAAAACAATACGTTTTTGTGTTTGTTTTAAAGCTGTGATTTTAATACAAAAACGATATTCAATTTAAATTGAATTCGTTGGCGATGTGTTCGTTACTTGTCGGAAAATATACTGTTAGCATTTGGCGTGTGAACAATTCTTGGGCCAACATTGTACGACCAACATAAATTTATTAATAAAAAATAATCGTTTTAAGTAAAATAAATTATTAAATTTCTTAGCCAATGAAGACTAACCAAAAATAATTTATTCTTTAATTTGTGTTTTGTTCCTCATGTGTTGAGACAATGTTTTGAACGTAACAGTTGGTGATGGGGTACTTTTTGTTATGGTGGGACAACATTGCGTTGCAGAAATTATGCTTACATAGGACATTATAAATAGTTTATAAATAAACAGGATTATAATTTATTTCATTTGCTTAATTGTTCAGGATTTTTAGCACACGGATTCTTTAAAAATAAATCGTCTGTTGTTGGTTATGTATTGGTTATTAGTTGGAAAATATACTGTTGTAAGTGGTAAGTTTTAAATTCAATTTAAATGTATTAAAATCGTACTTGACTACATTAAAAACTATAACACTGTATTTGGAACTGCAATACTATGGTATATGTATATTGCTTAAAGTTTCATAAGAACTCACAGTGATACATCGCGCTGGCAAACTGTAGGGCGTGAGTTCGCGTCCCACATCCAACAATGAAATTTGAGATCAGAACATAAATTGAAAAGTGATGAATACTACACGAATGTTATTTTTAGTTAGTGGCAAATTTTTTTTTAAAACACTGGTAACCAACATTGGCTGAATTTTCTTTATTGGTTGGTATCATGTATGAATTAACAAATATTGCCAACACATTACCAACATAGAAACATGTTAGCAAATCTTTGGTTCGGAAATGACTATATGTAAATGCCTTTCTGAAAGAAAAACACATTACCTTCTCTGCACAGCTCATACATTTCGGTTTGATTGCAAGCCCATATGTTTCAAATTATTTTGACTTATTCTGTACTCGTTTCCTAAAATATCACATTTCTGCAAACACAAAGAGAAACACAAGTAAATATTTTCTTTACCTTTTCCACGAATATTGTTTTAGATTTAGCATACTTTTATTTTACCGCATTATTCAGCTACCGCGATTAGTGGTTTACTTTCTTCATATAGTTTGTTTGTACGCTTTAAGGTTTAACAGAAAGCGCTAATAAATACGTACTTCTGAAAATGTGGAAAGATTACAAAGCAATGGATTTCAGAGTCTGTTATTTATGACGACCACATTCCCGACCATTATCAGATGTAAGAATGTTAATTAAATTACAAATATTCTATAAAAAACTAATAAAAGAAAAGTACGTTAACAAAAATCAAGATGCTGCGGTTGAGTGAGCAGGAATAGTTAAAAAGAATTCTATAACTGTTCGACCAGAATGAGGGCACGTAGCGTGGATAATAAAAGCTAGAATATTTGTTATTTTAATTTAATTATATTTCTAATTAAGATAGGTAGCGAAATTTAAATCAGGGTTAATCGAATCAAAACGGTATATTNCTGCCTTCGAATAGCTAGGCTTACTCGTGATGCTAAACTACAGAGTAGATAAGTATACAGAAACGAAAGGCGTGGTGGTTTGATTTTATGTGGGCGTGCTTGTTATATGATTGGCTGCGTGAGGCTTTGTAAACGGGCCTTGTGTCTTATTTGCTGCTGCGTACTGATGAAGCTACAGGCGGTGGGCTGGGCTGCCGGCTGGCACCACAGTAGCTATCTTAGTTGACTCAACGTTGGCGCTTTGGTTGGAAAGGTTGGCTATATGTTGGCTTTGAGTACGCGCATTAATGCAACGTTGACCCAACGGAAAATGCCAACAAAAATTTGGTACTACGAAAATGTTAAGAGATTACTCTGCACCCTCTAGACAATGATGTCAATAAATCAGAAAATGCCATAACTTATTGCAATTGTATATATATATATATTTTTTTTTTTGAATGGTTGGTTTAATTGTTGGTGACATGTTGGTAAACATACTGTTGTTAATAGGTGTGTAATTTTCTGTTGGGCCAACGTCGACCATCCAACTTTTTTTATAAAAGTATGAAACTATATTTTTCAATGAAAAGAATGCCACTTTCCTGTTTTTGATATGATATGAAAGTCCTTTATTACATGAGATATTCCTCTTTAAATATGTTGAGTTGGTTAAATATTGTGTCAATGTTGAATAGACAACGGATGGTAATTGGTACTAATTTTTAAGTTGAGCCAATACTGTATAATCAACATTATGCCAACAATGGTAATTACCATATTTATAATTAANTACTAATTTTTAAGTTGAGCCAATACTGTATAATCAACATTATGCCAACAATGGTAATTACCATATTTATAATTAAATAAAACAATACGTTTTTGTGTTTGTTTTAAAGCTGTGATTTTAATACAAAAACGATATTCAATTTAAATTGAATTCGTTGGCGATGTGTTCGTTACTTGTCGGAAAATATACTGTTAGCATTTGGCGTGTGAACAATTCTTGGGCCAACATTGTACGACCAACATAAATTTATTAATAAAAAATAATCGTTTTAAGTAAAATAAATTATTAAATTTCTTAGCCAATGAAGACTAACCAAAAATAATTTATTCTTTAATTTGTGTTTTGTTCCTCATGTGTTGAGACAATATTTTGAACGTAACAGTTGGTGATGGGGTACTTTTTGTTATGGTGGGACAACATTGCGTTGCAGAAATTATGCTTACATAGGACATTATAAATAGTTTATAAATAAACAGGATTATAATTTATTTCATTTGCTTAATTGTTCAGGATTTTTAGCACACGGATTCTTTAAAAATAAATCGTCTGTTGTTGGTTATGTATTGGTTATTAGTTGGAAAATATACTGTTGTAAGTGGTAAGTTTTAAATTCAATTTAAATGTATTAAAATCGTACTTTACTACATTAAAAACTATAACACTGTATTTGGAACTGCAATACTATGGTATATGTATATTGCTTAAAGTTTCATAAGAACTCACAGTGATACCTAGCGCTGGCAAACTGTAGGGCGTGAGTTCGCGTCCCACATCCAACAATGAAATTTGAGATCAGAACATAAATTGAAAAGTGATAAATACTACACGAATGTTATTTCTAGTTAGTGGCAACATTTTTTTTAAAACACTGGTAACCAACATTGGCTGAATGTTGTTTATTGGTTGGTATCATGTATGAATTAACAAATATTGCCAACACATTACCAACATAGAAACATGTTAGCAAATCTTTGGTTCGGAAATTACTATATGTAAATGCCTTTCTGAAAGAAAAACACATTACCTTATCTGCACAGCTCATACATTTCGGTTTGATTGCAAGCCCATATGTTTCAAATTATTTTGACTTATTCTGTACTCGTTTCCTAAAATATCACATTTCTGCAAACACAAAGAGAAACACAAGTAAATATTTTCTTTACCTTTTCCACGAATATTGTTTTAGATTTAGCATACTTTTATTTTACCGCATTATTCAGCTACCGCGATTAGTGGTTTACTTTCTTCATATAGTTTGTTTGTACGCTTTAAGGTTTAACAGAAAGCGCTAATAAATACGTACTTCTGAAAATGTGGAAAGATTACAAAGCAATGGATTTCAGAGTCTGTTATTTATGACGACCACATTCCCGACCATTAGCAGATGTAAGAATGTTAATTAAATTACAAATATTCTATAAAAACTAATAAAAGAAAAGTACGTTAACAAAAATCAAGATGCTGCGGTTGAGTGAGCAGGAATAGTTAAAAAGAATACTATAACTGTTCGACCAGAATGAGGACACGTAGCGTGGATAATAAAAGCTAGAATATTTGTTAGTTTAATTTAATTATATTTCTAATTAAGATAGGTAGCGAAATTTAAATCAGGGTTAATCGAATCAAAACGGTATATTAATTTTTATTCATTTTTCTTTTTGCTTTTTTTAAAGGTTAGATGTATGAACTAATTTTATGACAAAGGTCATCGGATCGGAATGAGAGAATTAAATAATTTTTATGATGTGGAAGGGGGGNGGGGGGGGGGGGCAGTTCGGAAATTTGGTATTTTATTTACTGGAAGTTTGAAGGTCTACTTCTTGAGATTGCTTCTCTTGTTACACTCTCAGTGGACAGTTGAATTAGTGACACCTGCCATGTTGGCTAAATGGCGCTGTTGTCGGCCCGTCGAATGGGATAGTGGCTGGCCACACATTACGGGAATGTCCTCAGTCCTTAAACTGAGAGCACGAATAACAGCCGAGAGAAGAAAAGTGAAAGAAGAAGATCTGAACTCATTTGACCGAGGCCAGGTCGTTGGGGCCAGACGTAAGGGGCACTCCATCTCCGGCGTCGTGCAGGCACTGCGATTCCCACGGGCCACCGTGCTAAGAGTGTACTGTGTGTTCATGGAGGTGGGTAGAACCATCGCCAGTAGGGACAACTGCACGACGGGTAGAACGTATCGACGACAGGGGTCACTGCCAGCCAACTCTGTTGGTAACAGCGGATAGACAGACCACGGTGTAGCAGCAGATTCCTCACGAACTCAATGCTGGTCCACAACGACGCGTGAACAGCCATGCCATCAAGGAACATCATCAGTCCGAAAGTAGGTGCTACATGCTACTAGGCAGGTATCTCTAATTCAACTGCCCATGAGTGTATGTGCACATGTGCAAATAATACGTTTCAAAGAAAATCATATTTTGTCATTTTGTGTAATGTGAAACTCACATCCAAAATTTTTTGGTGAACAGAATACAGGCCATTCAATTTATGCTTCTCAGTATTCGCAAAAAAAAAAAATTTCTTATGTTACTCATAAGAAAACGGTTGTATTAATAATCTACGCCATAGCTGTATGCGCAGCTGTATTTCCGCTCAATTACAAAAGCGTATGTAGAAGTACGGAAATATTCGTATGCAGTGACAAGTCCTTCTCCCTCTTACACAGACTGTCAGTGCTCTCGGTGCCCGTACAAGCGAAAGGCAATATTAAACACTACCAGATTCCGTAAAAACTTGTGCAAGGTCTACCGTAGCAGCTGTTTTACCAGTTAGTACGGTACCTGTCATGGCATTTGTCCCCTTGAACGGAATAATTTCATACCGGGTTTAGTAATAGAACCTGTACTATTTTCCGCGGAATGTTCCATGCCGGTTTTCGTATATGGCCAATCACAGTGCAGATTTAAAGTGTATGGCGCTCCTAGTGTCGATTGCTTGAAATGAGTTGACGAAAAAACTAAAAAATATGTCTCCATCTTGATTATACGCTCGTAGGGTTGAAACTCGTTCAAATGACCTTAAAAGGCGACAAAGACAAACAGTTTTGACCACAGTAGCTTTTAATTCCTTTTGAAAGCGAACTTAAGATCAAAGCATTACTTGGGTGATGGAAAGTTAATATGAGCAAGTTTTCAAATGATGATATGTTTCATTTAAAACAACACAATACGTGGGAACTCGTGGCTCAGTAGTGAAGTTTAGGCTTAAGTAACTTGGGTAAAAGTGTTAGGTGAGAATTCAAAATTCCGCGAGATAAATGTTTTTATTACCACTTAATACTGATCACAACTTTACGTTAAGAAATACCTGTATAATAACAAATGTTTAAAATTACGTGAATACAATAAAAAATACTCTTGAGTCTTCACGTATTTATTTTAAGACATTAAAAATGCATCGATCAGTAAGCATAAAACTGTACAAACAGCCAACATTAATAAAGCAACATTGATATATGGGAATTTTTTTATAGGCTCATACTAGCGATAGTTCTACGAGTGGGGCCATACGCTTGTCTGCACACCCGCTGAAGGTGCCTAATGCTAGTACGCCAACTGCTGTCATGTAATAGGAATCCTTCCATGTCAGCCCGCATAGTCGCTGGTATAACGGCTCGTGCGCCAGGCCTTGTAGAAACTTGTATGATAGCAAGAACGACAGCAAGTATCGTGCATTATCTTCTTAACCCGTCCAGTCTCCGTGTCCAGGATTGAGGATATGTTGCAAGTTAAAGATAGTTATGACCAGACCTGTACACATCAACGAACCAGCGGCCGATGATTTGGGCGTCTTATTTCCTATTAATCTTATTTGTTGAAGTTTCTTCGTCTGTCATTAGCGAATGATCAATTCTGACATTAACTAACACGCAGTACGTTGTTCTATGGTTCCGAGAAGCACGCTAGACATTGGTACGGCACCCATCAAAAATATCAACGGTTGCAACACTTGAGCTAGTAAATTAATTCGGAACTGAACGGGTTATGGCGTTACGACCTTGAGGCAAAGATGCATGCTGGTGATGACTAGAGGTCAGTCCTTGGCATGGCTCAATCCGTGAGCAGTGACTTACAATAAATGTGTTTGGGGCTCACTGAACTTTCAGAGTTTTGTGCGGAAGAGTGTAACGTTAAAAACTAATATAAAATTGTATTATTTTCGTGCCTATTAGAATGTAAATCGACAGGAAAACCACGCCACGAGTTTTAACCTCAGAACTACCTTTCCGACAGAATTTATTCTAAATCTAAACAAGTGCATCTATGTCAATTCGCCAGCTAATATTTTCTTTGTTCCACTCGTGTGGTGAATTACGTGCGTGTGTGCAACGTGCTGCGAGACCATTTGTCTGCTCATATATTAGTCTACGTACACAAATGTTATAAATGGATGAATATCACCAAGTATGTTACGGACCATTTACTCTCATCATCGTAATATTTAAATTAATTTGAGAAATACGCGACCATAAATTCATTCCTCGCTCCAGTACACATAGCTTCGTTGGAATTTAATTTTAAGTCAAAAGTAATATTTATGCTGGTGCGGTATTTTATTCATATCTGACAAGTGTCTGCGGTTTTCCGATATAGTTGATAAATTTTATGTGAATTTTTGAAATGTTCATGAAACACTGCCGTCTATATGTAAAATTAAATAATTGAAATAGTTCAAGAGAAACAATTTTTTTTAAACGAACGGGCTAGGGAATACTTAAGTCCAAATAAAATTATCTCGCTTCATAGAATTACTCATAAAAGGTTTATAAGTTGTGCTTATTTCAGCGTTGTACACAAGGAGACATTGTCTTGGTCTATTTAGAACGGTTGATCAGTCCTGAACTGTGCTTGTGTTTGTAATTGGTTAGTTATGTTAGCATTACACTACGCAAACACATTGATGTTAACGTTCACGGCAACTGTGTCTCCTCACGTTACTCTCCCTGATTGATCATCATGATAGTGACATCAACGCTTAACTTGCGGGTGCACTAAGCGTAGGTCAGCGCATGCTGAAGTGAAGAGTGTTCAATTGTTGAACCTTTCAAACCGACACAAATGATACTTTTAAGACACCGGTCAAATATTAATTTTTAATTGTTTTGGTTTTGGAATAGCCAAAGCGAGCGGTTAGTACTTGGCGGGCCGCTGGTTAGAGTCCTGCTGACGTCACACTTGTTCCAGTAAGGGAAGGTGTATTGGAAAATGAACATTGCAAAATAACACAATGGTGATTTTTTTCGCGTTGCAAGATGACATACTTACTACATCGTCCCTTTAAATGAGAAATACCTTCCTAAAAGACATATTTTATTCACTCACAGCAGGCTACAGTTTACGTTTAACCACGTGGGCGGTTTTACTTCCACTATGCAGTATTACAACCGATGACTATTTTATGGAAAGTGTAAAAATAAAACATTTAATTAACTTGTCTGTATGAACGGACCCAAACACTTTTTTTCCCCTACTTTATCAAAGTACATCGTGGCCAGATAATAATTTCACAATTGTTTAGAGATACAAATGTGGCAGTCTCCTGTAAGCGGAATTTAAGTATCACCCCAGAAAACGCTCTATCTAAATATACGTGCAAAACGTTATTAACGTTTTGTTTTTCACTCCCCTAAGAAAAATAGCAGTGACGCTGCGCATTAGCCACACAAATGTACTTCGAAATCAATACAGCATTCATAAATAATAACTCCTAATGGATCACAAAATTGCAAATTAGGTGCAGCTGGAGTCCTGCATCATTTGAGCAATATATTTGTGCGGTATAAGAATGTCTACCCAACGTTACCACTGGCAACACCCCGCAATGTGAGATTTGTATTAAAAATTTTAAATTTGCAAACATTCCCGCGTTTTCCTCCTCGTACGTTATTTGTTTGCATAGGCACTGTGCACGTTTCGACACCCAACTTTTGCGTGAAGAATTCCTGTGTAGCTGCATTTGAAAATATTTTAATTCAAAAAGACTTTCACTAGTGGATGTTTTTAATTGCTACTCGTCTTAGACGGCTGCCCGTGAATCACATACGTCCAGTGCAGGAGAGACTTAATTCTGACTGGCACAGTAAAACACCACGATGTATTTTCACAATTACACGTTACCAGTAATGAAACTAAAAATTACAAGTGTGCATGCAATCATTGAAGTCTTAGCCTGCGTGAAATTATTTTTGCGAAATTCTCATGTCCGTTACTATATTATAGCTAGAAGACACGGAATTTTTCGTAGATTTGTTTGAGGAGAAACTAGACTCCCAAATATTGTATGATCTAACTACTTTTACAATTGGGTTACATTTGAAAAGACACGTCCAGAAGGGTAACTGCAAGGAAACAAGGACCCTGCGTGCCGGATCTCATGACATTTTTCGGTTATTGTGAACTCGATTACGCGAGCATCGCAGTTTTGCAAGCGGAATTTACTCAAAAAAATTGTGTAAATTTTACAGAGAAAATATTTTTATAATTTACAAAACCTAGTAAAAATACAATAATATTCTTTCTAAAACATCTTCGTAACGTTACAAGAGCCGAATTCGTAATGCAAGATTAAACATTTTTGTAACCACGAGAAATCACATGTTCTTAAGTACAAAAGTTACAATAAACTTTGGCTTCCCGATCACCCAACTCGCCAATTTTCCAGTCTCTATGTATTTTTTAAGTCCCGGAAATTTTACAAATTCGTTTGGTAGGAAAGCAAAACATCACAATATTCCGTATACTTCAACTGCTATAACGTAATCATTAAACTTTTTTTTTTTCCTTTCAAGCTGTTCTTTGCTTCACTCGCCGTGTTTATTTACACGGTTTGTTATTGCTTAAAAGTCCTGCTGGACTTGCCAAAAAAAAAAAATGCTACCCAATCACGGAAGTAACATGTAAGTTCACGTATTTAAAGTATATTTTAATGAACTCTCAAAATTGTCGGGTTATTATCTGTGCCGGTTCAGGCTGTTCCTTACAACTTACAACCATTATTAAAATTTTGAAAATCAATGACTTTTAAATATTAAAACTTTTGTTCCTTCCATTTAAAATCTTTCTGTTTAAGTTATGGTTTCCACTTTCTTTACAAAGATTTTCTCGTGTACTAGTTTAATGCTACTATGTCCGATATAAGGGGGGTGTGGGATTATTTCATTAATATCACAGGTAAGACAGTTTCTGTTCTGCAATTTTTGCCACGCGAGTTTAACATTTCTGAAGAACAAAGGATCCTTCCCGTTGATAAACGATAGTTGATTTTTTAACAAATACCGGTATATTTCGTGTTTTTTTTTTTCAAATACGAGAATGCAGTAACAGTTTCGTGAGAAGGAAAGTGCAACTTCANGAAAATTTGATTTTATTAAATTCCTAAGGGTTTCACCATCGTGTCCAAACACTGCCCACACTTCTCGTGCAATCATCGTACAGAACCTTCTTCTCATTACACGTCACAATTCGATCAAGAAGGTGCTCATTGTGATTATGAAATTGCATGTCTATGTGCGGTTTTTTGTGGCTCCGTCAGTTCACTTGGAATACAGTAGTCTATAATTTTAATTTAACTCTTTATTTGATATGATCGGAAACGGCTGTAGTGGAAAATGCGAACTGTCAGACTAGTTCCCTGGGTAAGGTGTGTGGAATTGCTTCCAAAGACCCCTTTCAGACCACACATTAACAATTAATGGCTTCAGGTGTTGCAACTCAGAAATAGTTTTATGCGCACTGTAGGGCCTACTTAAGTTGACAGGGCGCTTTGTTTCATCCTCACAACCAATGAACGGTAGGTTTTGTGTTCGAGTACAGCAAAATAAACCAGCCAGAACATAGAGCAGTAGCGCGGTTTATAGAAGATAATTTGGACCTGATCCTCGCAATGTACAGCAACCGCCATAAGTCACCTGCCTGTGCTTTATGTACACAATTGTGTATCGGCACTAGGTCAGAATAGGTTGAAGCGTAGTTATCCGACACTGGTATGCATCCTCCATCTTCATCATCTTGGAGAACTTGGTCCCCTCTACGAAATATTACAAACACGCCACCCATTCTTCTTTGTGTGCGCCTCATGTACTCACCATAGTCCGGTGCATTTTTAGCATCGAATGTCGCAGTTTGAATTCATGCAACAAAATGACTCCTCAGCGAAGATGTTGCAGCATATTACATATAGAAATGCAAGCAGTCCTGTTACACCTGGAGATTTACTGCAAATGACGCGATGGCTTTCTGCTGTGACTTTTGTCAGATATCTCTTCGGTGCCGTACTGTACGAGAGAGGGGAATTTTCAATACGGAGAGTGGTTTTGAACAACGTCATATAACAGAAAGTAGGCTATAGCCCACACCCGTCTTTACACTGGTATGACCTGCGATTGTCAATTGGCTGCTACCACAGCGGAACTCCTTGTTATCCTTTTGAGATGGTTGTGCTATATCTGATTCTGTCATTCCATTTCCAGCTGTATATTTCTTGCTTGTAATCCTCTGGAGGTATAATGTAATGAGAAAAACACCACATATATGTAGAAATGTTTAACAACTGGTGTGATACTAAAAGAATAAGATCATTTGCGGGTCTCTATTCACACGACAATGCTAGCGCGGTCTGTATGTACTATGTATTGTAGGCGCCGGCCGGAAAAATAACCGCACATTCCACAGCCCCATCATAGAAACTTGGGGAACTCGGAGAATGCACAAGCGGAAGTTACCGAACAACCAGAGTTTGCGAGATTGGCTAGAGAATTAGCTGTAGTTTAAATTCACATTACATGGCCTTCCTCCGTTGCTATGCTCAATTTCAGATAAAACTGCGGCAACTTACAGCAATGTCCGTCTTCACGTACTAAAAGTAATGGCAGCTTTTACATGCAGTTGGCGATTTTCAAAGGGACTTTGGGTTATTGCCTTGGATTTATGTTGCCAAAGTATTTTTTCTGTACTTCTGGCTTTCTCTATTAAGTCCAACTAGGTGTCGTAAAGACCCTAAGTGGGATTGAACTGACACCATTTCCCATAATGACTTCCTCACTGGTAAACACGTTTCTAGAAGTACTTAGAAAACTTCAACGGCTTTGTTGATAAAACCAATTTTTTTGGGCGTGATTTGGAAAACTTATAAAGATAATTCATAATTATAGACTGTAAAAAATTGTGAACTTAGTTTCCTGGTGTCCAGTTTTTCTGAGAACTACACGTATTATTGATTGAATGAATTATAATACTAGGGCTTTTTCATATATAAGAATATAATTTCATAACACATACGCTGAAAAAAAAACGCGAAGAATGTCAGTGGTCAAGATGGATGTCAACAAACAATTACATTGCATGGGTGCATCGTTCTGTATGTATACTTCAGGAAAAGCACAGATTTCACTTCCGCACACGTCGTAACTGTTTCTTCGTAGGGTGCATATTGTGTTCGTCTACGTTGCCGACGTTGTGTCATGTCATGTTTTTGTTCTTGTATCGAATTGTATCTGTGAAGTCTTAGTTGTGTTATCAAAACATATATCAAAATAATTTTATACACAGTCCCCGTTGTACTTAGCTCGTTTACGCGTATCACAGCCAGTAAATGTTCTGTGAATACGACATTTTAACAGAAAAAAAAAAGTAATCTAATGCAGTACAGTTATGCTTTTATCATATGAAGTGTATCCATATATGTAAATAGATTGCCTGTGCAGTGTATTAAGAAATAAGAGAATAGTACAAATATACGTGATTAGTTAGATTTGTCGGATTTCATCGCGTGTAATAAAGTCCCACCGCTGCAGATCTAATTTGCAGAGAAAAGTGTGACGACGAAAGCACTCTGCATGCCGGTCCAGTGCATTGCGCGCATGTACGATTGGCTGCGGGCCCTCGCTTCTGGGCCTTGAACGCGCAGAAGAGCTCCAGGTAAGTGGGATCATTAATCATGGTGTTTCTAGTTGTTCTTAATTCAACTGGAAAATCCTTTGTGTACTTTACACAACTGTCGACAATACCTCTTATTGGCTTGATTATTGGGGTTTCAATGATTTTTTGCCTTGTTCTGGGTTTCCTTCGACGATTGTGATATGCAAGGAGATTGATGTCGCAAAAATTATTTAATTCAATTAATTTCTCCTATTGCAAAAATTGGTAACAAAACACCATATGCGTGACTACACGGTGGAACAGATAAGTACGGGATCTCCCATTAGATAAATAAAAAAAAAACGCCTTCGTGCTCTCTCCTGTGGTGCAAAGCAATTATGAATGCAGAGATGAAGCACCCACTTATTCCGCAAACTCCAGCGGCACACGTCAGCAAAATGGTGTCGCTGGCCGGCAACATGTCCGAACACCGTTCGCCAATGAGCGCCTGGTAAACTGTTTGTCAGCCGGGAACTCAGCAAATAGGAAAACCTTTCGCGGCACCCACTAGTCAATCAGAAACAATACCCGCTACTAAGCATCGCGCAGCTTATCATCAGAGAATGGGCATTACCCACTTCAATGGGTCTGTCGTTATTTCATTTATATGTACGTATCTGTTTTGTGGCTGTGGCTTTCAACGCCCCTCCCGCCCCTGCACGAAATAAGTAGATTGAGCCATGTGGCATTTAACGATTATGATTACTTGCTGATTTTCTGAAAACCTGCTGAAGTTACACTTTCAGGCTATTCCTCCGCCACATGCAAACAGAGCTTAATTAATTCTAGAAAATTAGTTTAATAATACGACTACTTCTTACTATGCATTACCATTAATACCTGTTTTCTCCCTGATTTGATTAATATTAATTAGAAATTAAGTACATATTACAGATAAAATATAAGTTGTCGCAGTATAACATCTAGCGACGTTTCAACAGCTACAGGAAGCAACGTCCTACATATTTTGTCCTATAAGCTATTTACGGTAAAGTGAGCACTTTTGATAGCCCTCTCATTTGGTATAATAGTCAAAAATTATATATTTTTTAGCCTAAGATGTTCACTCCCGAGGGTGGTGAAATAGAAACACTGTGTTTATTACTTCAATGGCAGTATTTATTTAAAAAGGTGGTTCAAAAATAAAAAATGGCTGAAAGGGGAAAAAAACTAGGGCCTGAAAAGTGCTAACTTTACCATGAACAGCCTATACGTGAACTACGTGGGAGCTGGAGATGTTCGTGGACGTCGAGCTTAACTTGGTGTGTGATGCCCCGTTAGACTGCTGCGGCCTCTGTCAGCACCGCTAGGCCTATCATCGGGTTGCATTCCCCCTCCTCCATCTTGTCCTCGAGACCTTCAGTGAGCATGCGCGCTACATGTAATGTCACGGAGAAGTGCTATCAATGTTCTTGGCTGTTTGCAAATGTTCTGGACTTTTTCGAAGAGAACGACGGAGTAAATACAAGAAGTGACTTCCTGCTTTGAGCGAAGAGAAGCACAGATGGATTCAGTCATGGCGATGGGTCTTTCAGAACTTTATTCCGACGGTGACAAAATGATGGGGATTCATAAAAACGATAACTTATGTGTTATATTTTAAGGGGATTCAAATATTAATATTGGAAAGCAAAATTGTAGTATTTAATTTGGGGGAAACAAAAATATATGTAGATTTTGAGGTATTTTACATAATATTACATTTTGTATTCTATTTGTGACCATCGTATTCTTGTATGATTGGTTTTTAAGATTTAGTCATTTTATTTGGGAGTTATCAGAAAAAAATGGCCCGTAAGCCACAAACACATTAAAATAAAAAATGTAAAATGTAAAGGTACTTCGAACAGGTTACTAGCGGAAGTCAGAATTGAACCTGCCTGAAGTAAAATACAACTACGCTGGCCTTGGGTACACTGCGGGTCATACATATTTAGGTGTTGGCTCCTGGTTCCTTTAATCGGAACAATGCACAATTCTGGCAACACGTATGAAGAACACTAGAACCCACTTACTAGAGCCGCTGTTGTTTAACCATGGTTGCTCACTGTATCAGTGAGGAACCAGACCTCAAGAAATCCAGCCCATTATTTAAATTTCTTTCGTTGCAGCTTTTTATAGAAACGGAATAGTTAACATATTAAAGATAGATTTTTACTTCGCACGTTTCGGTATCCAAAACGACGTAACCTTCATTGTTAAAGTGGCCAAAGGACCAGAGGAATAGGAAATCGCTGCTCATGGAATAACTCGTGCTGCACTCTAAAAACAATTTATTTTCTGCAAGACATGTTTTGTTGCAGGAAAAAAAAAAAAATTTATATATATATACCGTTAAATATGAACCACTGGGAAATAGATGTATTAACGACAGTGATAACCTTGAATTTTGGTTACAATATTTCAGCAGTATCCTCTGTAATCAATTTAGTTATTGTATTTTGAAGGTTAAGNCAGTATCCTCTGTAATCAATTTAGTTATTGTATTTTGAAGGTTAAGCGATTATGTTGATAAAATAAGGAATTTGTTATTTTGTAATGTAACATTTAGAAATTTCGTTAGGTACTACAAACTAAAAAGATTGAAATAAAAGTTTTAATAACCCTTTACCCTTACTTTTCTGCAATGGCCCACGCACATCTAATATTCAGCCAAGTTCACCTCGCGTTGGATTGCTGTTTCTACTTGAGGGTCGTGGACAATAACTTACCTTTGGGGCGATGAAGCCCGTTCAACTGACCATCTCGCTGTTGTTGTTTGCATGAGTGCTGGACGGCAAATGACAAGTGGCGCGCTAGTGTGCTGCTTCGAAGCTTTGCATTCTGCCCCTTCTCTCTCCTGCGCGTCTCCATGAAAACATGACGACGGCCAGCCATGACGCCACTACGAGGCGTTTCCGCTCCATGAACGTCGGAAATTGTTCGAGAAGACGACGAAGAAATTGTATAAAAGCCTGTGTTCTCCCCTGCTCGGGGAGACAGGCCAGGGACTTAATTATGGAAGGAACTGCTGTTCCTCTCTTTTTTTTTTGGGAGGTGCTTTACATAACTATTAAAATATATGTAATC
Source organism: Clitarchus hookeri (assembly GCA_002778355.1). Lineage (NCBI taxonomy): Eukaryota > Metazoa > Arthropoda > Insecta > Phasmatodea > Phasmatidae > Clitarchus > Clitarchus hookeri. The sequence continues at coordinate 177,691 of NQII01001357.1, forward strand.
TCCATTTTAATTATTTTGTATAAAAAGAAATATATATTAATTAATATAACTTTGTGGGGGAATTCAAGTTATGGGATTTTAGTCAAGATTTTTAATTGATTTTGTAATCCCATATTGGCAATTGATATTGTTTTTTAAGAAAGGGAAAAATATATCAAAATTTTCTTACAACTATTTTTTTTTTACTGTGCAAACCGAAATTAAGATTTATGATACCCTTTGACGACACACTAATAGGGGGTCTCTATTTCCCAAAAAACGAACATCTTCCTGAGGAAACAGAGATGGGATCCTATTTGCATGTGTCGGTTGAAACCGTCACAAGTGGATAGAAAAATTGTGCCACTCTGCTTCGTCAGTGTGGTCAGTTGAAAGGGGTAATCAAGTAAGGAGTTTTGAATTTATTGAGAAATGTTTTGGGCTTGCTACAGAGTTAAATACAGAGTAAATAGTTTGGGTGCCTCGAAGTAATGAGTAAAATGACTTCTACAGGAGCCGTTCGTACTCCCTGGATTAGAACTTTGGGAAAAGAGTCCCTGCAAAAAGCGCTAACCGATGCGGGTTTTACAAACAAGTCAGAGGATGGAATCGAAGTCTTGAACCACCTGATGCGTGAGCTGGTGAGAAAAGGAGGAGATGCTGGTCAACCTGAAGGCGAGTCCGCTTCAACCAGCGTTTTCAAAAAATTTAAATATCTGCCTAATAGTCTGAGCGATGGTTTCGAGGTAGTGCGTAGTTTGAATTTGGGCGCTGTAGTTAAATTGCTCGTTCAAATGGCTAAAGTAGTTTCACTTAAACTCTGTGAAATATTAGTATTATATGCTGCAATAATGTTTTAAGTACCCGAATCCTTGCCGAGTGTGTTAGGTCAAGCTATCAATGAGCGTATGTTCTTTCACTAATTCTGTCAGGCTGTTTTGCGGTAAACTGGTACTCAAGTGGCCATTGCACACCAGCGCATGAAAATTTTAGAAAGATTTCAGCGTTCTGGAGAATTAATGCAACATTTTGTAGAAATTTTAGTTTTGCCTTGTGCGGAAGAAAATTTGGTAGAAATTATGTTTTTTAATTTGTTTCCTGAAAATATTTAGTTCTTTATCTTTGCAAGCCAAAAATGTTGCACGAGCTGTTATCGTTGGTAGTTAAGATAGAATTAATTGTAGGCGACTGTAAACAAACTATTGATAGGGAAGTAACATATTTATAAGGCAGTGTCAAATATGTTTTCGGTCAAACCCTCCGACGGCGAAATGTTTTTACAGACCCGAAAAAGAGAAGGAAATTCCGTACAGGTTAAGCGTAAACAGATATGTCAAATTTGTTTTCGGGTAAATCACACAACGGAAAATTATTTATTATAAAAAGGCAGAAAGTGACTTGAAAGTAGTACCGCCAGGAAACGGGGACCAGTCAGACGTAAAAGAAACGTCCGGTGGTCAAAAACCGGTGAAAATGGTAATTTGTTACCGATGTGGTAATCCTGGTCACCTTCGATTCAAGTGTCCGTTGCGAGGAAAACCTGCGGGAATAGGTTCAGTTTCAAAAACCAATTTGTTTAATAGGAATGGCTTGTTGTATGTTCCATTAATAATTGGAAATTTAGCCATGTCCGCGTTGGTAGATTCGGGTGCCTCTGCGTTTCTCATACAACATGAAACCTGTAATAATACTATGCATGACGTGCCGGTTGGTACCGTTCAAATAAAAGGGGAGAGTCTGTTGTATTTTCCTTAGCAAACGGAGGATTGGTTAAATTAAATGTGGTAGCAGTGATAAAAACTAAAAGTAAACAATTTTCATGGAAAATGTATTTTCGTGTTTTTGAAAATTTATCACATGATGTGATATTGGGTAGTAATTTTTTGAGCAGCACCCAAGCATATATTGACGTAGCAAGAAAAGTGTTGAAATTTAGTTTTTCCCTTGAGACCGTTATTCGTTACTGCTTTGCAAATTAAGCCTTCCCAATGTTGAAAGATTCAGTTATTACAACATTCGGAAGAGATAGTAAATGCATTAGACCAGTTAAAAACAGAAAATAATGATGTTCTTACGTCAAAAATGGGGCACTGTTAAGAGATTCCTGTTGTTTTGAAATTAAAAGATAGTTAACCTGTCGTGTGCGTGCCATACCGTGTGTCTGCGCCCAAAATGAAAATATTTGTGCAGTTAATCAATGATTTAAAGGAACAGGGAATTATGAAGGAATCCATTAGTCCATATGCGAGTCCGTCTATTTTGTTACAGAAAAAATCACCAGGTCAATATCGGTTAATATGTGATTATAAAAAGTTTAGTAAAAAATTTAATATTGATTGATATCCGGTACCAGATATGGAAATTGTTTTCTAACACTTGCGAATAGCCAAATAATTCACCATACTGGATTTGTATTCAGATGTTTTTAGAGTGTGAGTCACATCCGGAAAGTAGACCGCCATTAGGTTTTTGTACTCCTTGGGTATTGTACCAGTGGACACGACTGCTCGCGGTGATCAATTTAGTGCCTCAATGTATGTCCCGAGTGTTAAATCACGTGTTAGGACGGTATTGTGTGAGTTCGTCTTTGCGTTCATTGAGGACGTGTGCGTGTACAGTGACACGTTCTAGGAACACCATAAACAGTGGCGGACAGTGTTAGACGCGTTAAGGAAGGATGGTCTGACGGTGAACACAAGAAAAATTAGTTGTTGCCAACATGTGCGATATCTAGAGTTTATTATTTCGGAGGGTAATTTACGCACTGATCCTCAGAAAATTAAATCTGTTGTTAATTTTTACAGCCAAAAAATTTAAGAGGTGTTAAAATATTTTTAAGAANTGATCCTCAGAAAATTAAATCTGTTGTTAATTTTTACAGCCAAAAAATTTAAGAGGTGTTAAAATATTTTTAAGAATTCTTGCTTTTTTTATAGTAAATTTATTCAAAAATTTTCTGACTTTACATGGTCATTAAATCAGTTGAAAAGAAAAAAATGTACTTTTTGTGTGGAACGCTGAACAAGAAAACGCTTTTCAAATATTGAATGAAATGTTAGCTAAACCTGCCGTCTTGCAATTGCCCAATTTTTATGAAAATTTTTTCTGCACTGTGATGCAAGTTCCGTGGCCGTCAGGGAGTGTTTGAATCAAAAGAAAGATGGTCATTTTGTAGCATACTCCAGTAAATTATTAACTCAGGCAGAACAAAAATGTACTATTTATGGAAAGGAGCGTTTAAGTTGTATATGGGAAATGGAAAAGTTTTCAGGTTATTTAGATAATGCTCCATTTACTTTATTTACTGATAACCAGGCTCTTAGCTGGTTGTTAAAATCACACGGCACGGTGGTTAGTGCGCCTCGCTCGCTTTAAATTTACTGTGCAGCATATAAAAGGGATCGATAATTCTGTAGCGGATGCGTTGTCACGCATGTATTGCGGATACGAGTTTGAGGCAGTGGAAAATGGGGATAGTCCGTTATCCGATTCAGTTTCTGCTGGTATAAATGTTTTGGAATTAAACACGCTACAAAAGTTTCCCAGAGCTTTCACAGATATAAAAGAACACCAAAATTCTGACACCTAATGTAAACAGATATTGTCTAAAATTAAAGACGGAAATTTTTGTTACGCAGTTTATAAATAATTTTTAGGAGAATGGACAAAAAGAGGCAAATTCAGAGTTTTTGTACCTGAGAAACTATGGGGGATGGTTTTTAAATATTATCATGAATAATTTTCTGAGGACACGTAGGACGGGATAAAACAATTACCCGTGTGTTAGAACTTTTTACGTTGCCAAGAGTACGCAACGATCTGAAAAATTGGGTCAAGTGTTTCGATGCGTACCGGCATTCAAAGCCGAAAAATCAAATACCAGAAAGGTAATATGCCGGTACGATGACATTGTATCCTTGGGAGCGCATTTATTTGGACGTGATAGATCCATTACTCCAGAGTACCTCTGGACACGCATATGTCCTTGTTGTATAGATTGTTTCAGCAAATTATTTTTATTATTTTCGTTACGTACCACAAAGGCAGGAGAAATTTGTAAGGTAGTTAAGCAGTTATTATATAGTGTTTTTGGCTCGCCCGTATTTGTAGTAACTGTTAATGCTTCGTATTTTCTTTATCAGAAGTTCAGATATTTAAACTTTNTGCTCCGTACCACCCTGAGGCAAATTTAGTAGAGCGTGTTAATTGAAACATTAAAATTGCCTTACGTAATTTTCAATGTGATATGCAACGTCACTGGGATGACGTGTTATATTAACTTTTTCTGTGTTTTAATAATATATACATAGTGTTCTTAAATATGCTCCATCCGAGGTATTTTTGGGAAGACGTTTGATGAACCCGCTAATAAGTGTGTGGCCACTCCATGGNTTAAATATGCTCCATCCGAGGTATTTTTGGGAAGACGTTTGATGAACCCGCTAATAAGTGTGTGGCCACTCCATGGCATTTGTTTGGAGAATGTGAGTACTAAAAAATTGGAAGAATTATGGGCAGATGGGACACGTAACATAATTACGTATAACCAAAAAATGGAACAGAAGAGTAATGTTTCATACAAAGATTTAAAATTTTAACCAGGTGATTTGATTTTGAAGCTCATTACCTCAGTACAAAAATAGATTTTTTTAAGTTCTAAGTAAGCCATGAAATGGCACGGCCCGTATAAAATAGTTAGGTTCCTTTTGCCCGTGACAGTATTGATCAATGATTCACATTCTCCTCACAAATATGAAAATGTTCATATTTCCCAGTGTAAAAAAACATTATGTACCCACATATGCAGTTTAAGGGGACTACCCCTTCCCCCAAATCTTCCGTAAGATGTATTAATATTTTGCATGTAAAAATTGTATCATCCAAAAAATATTTGGAAATTTAATGTTTTAAAAGAACTGATATAATCCCAGTATTTATAAGGGCGTATAAAAATATTAATTTTGAAGAGTATTAATCAATTTTAATAGCGTATATTTGATGTCGATCAAGTAAATTAAATTGTTTATATATGGCAATGTACGGAAAAGAACATAGAACATTTAAAATTCCCAGATATAGTTTACGCTTACAGATTTGAAATTTACTATTTTATATGTGTTTTTTTTGTGCATACATAAGTTTTAAACGGAGACACTATCTTGTAAGAGTTGAGNAAGAGTTGAAATTGTATGAAGTTACGTTCTATGAGTCGTTGTTTTAAATCCCTGGTGTATTTCTGTTTTATTGTTGCCTGCTGCTCTCATCGAGACCCGCGTTCCACTTAAAAAGAAGCCCGAGGTAACGGTCTGGCCAGCTGACGACTCGAGATTTTCTGGACGCGTGAGCAACACCGACGTGGTCGAGTATCAGCCGAGGAGAAATGTGACGGCCTACGCACATCACAAATCTCCTTGTCATTGATTGCTGTTTCTACATGAGGGTCATGGACAGTGGCTTACCTTTGGTGCGATGGAGCCCGTTCAACTGACCAGCTCGCTGCAGTTGTCAGCATTAGTGCTGGACGGCAAATGGTGCGTGGCGCTAGTGTGCTACTTCGAAGCTTCGCAAGCTGCCCCTTCTCTCTCCTGCGCGTCTCCATGACAACATGACACCACCAGTAGGCGTTTCCGTCCCGTGAACGTCGGAAATTTTTCGAGAAGACGACGAGAATATTGTATAAAAGGCTTGTGTTCTCCCCTGCCCGGGGATACAGGCCAGGGACTTTATTATGAAAGGAAGTGCTGTTCCATTTTTAATTATTTTGTGTGAAAAAATATATTTATTAATATGTCTTTTTGGGGGAATTAAAGTCATAGGATTTTAGTCAAGTTTTTAAATTTATTTTGTAATCCCAAATTAGGAATTGATGTTTTGGTATTTCAAGAAAGGAGAAAAAATATCATAATTTTGTAACTACAATTTTTTTTTGCTGTGCAAACCCAAAGTAACCTTTATGATACCACTTTGATGACACACTAACGGGGTCTCTATTCCATGAAAAACGATCATCTTTCAGAGGAAAGACAGACGGAGTTCTATTTGAATGTGTCGGTTGAAACCGTCATATTGCTATGAAACATTTGTTTACTGTAAGGAAAACTGGCTCAAGGGAATTTTTTCTTTGCTATAACGATACATTATATTGGAATATAACAAAAATTTATTGAGAAGAATTAAATAATAACAAACCTAAATTTATGTGACGTTCCCTCTGAAAAAAGCAAAAAATTTTCTAGTTTTAAAATAACAGCGTCAATTAAATAATTTTCTGTTATTCACAATTAGCTTAGAACGTATTTTATTTTATAGTACTGACATTATCCGGGCAGTATCGCCAGTCCTGAATGGTGGCTTCAGCACACACGGCGACTGGCGACTGGGTTCATAAGTTGGTCAGAGTTTTTCAGGGTGCGTCAAATATGTGAGCGAACTGCCAAGGGAAGACAAACGTAACGAGTGGCTGAAGGAGCAGGCCGCCGGACGAATCTGCGAGTTAAGCTTAGTGTCACGTTATTTATTCGGCTGGGCGCCTGATGCTGTGCGATTCAACACGCCAGCCTCTCATCACGATGACCCGGGTTCGATCTACATGGGATCGGAGCCGTATTTTTCGTTTGTGGTAAACGCGGCGGACGTCTCCGATAGATGCGGTATTCCTGTTTTTTTTTTCAGGGTAGAATGAAGACCGTTAGAGGCCCCAAGCACACAGGATTTTGGTGCCCTCGTAGTATACTGTATATCAAATTAAACTGTAAACAATAGAACTTAAATTAAATTTGTATCTTCAAATATGCAATCAAACGTACACTAAGATAGAAAACTATGTTTATTTTCGTACTCTTGTATTTAATTAATGTTTGAAATTTCCCTCCTATATTTTGCAATTGCAAAGTAGTTTATCAGATAATCAAAACTAATCTTACGTAACGCCTCTGTTTCTATATTTAGTAGAGATAAGGGATCAATTTTATGGGACCTGTTTCATCTGCACCTGTTGCAATTTTGCACTAAAAAGACCACAGCAAATCTGGTAACTTAACATTTCTGTAGTACCTCATTTCCCGTTGATGCCCTAAGCGCGTGCTTGAGTTGCTTAAGGGTTAATCCAGCCCNATGAGGGTCATGGACAGTGGCTTACCTTTGGTGCGATGGAGCCCGTTCAACTGACCAGCTCGCTGCAGTTGTCAGTATGAGTGCTGGACGGCAAATGGTGCGTGGCGCTAGTGTGCTACTTCGAAGCTTCGCAAGCTTCCCCTTCTCTCTCCTGCGCGTCTCCATGACAACATGACACCACCAGTAGGCGTTTCCGTCCCGTGAACGTCGGAAATTTTTCGAGAAGACGACGAGAATATTGTATAAAAGGCTTGTGTTCTCCCCTGCCCGGGGATACAGGCCAGGGACTTTATTATGAAAGGAAGTGCTGTTCCATTTTTAATTATTTTGTGTGAAAAAATATATTTATTAATGTCTTTTTGGGGGAATTAAAGTCATAGGATTTTAGTCAAGTTTTTAAATTTATTTTGTAATCCCAAATTAGGAATTGATGTTTTGGTATTTCAAGAAAGGAGAAAAAATATCATAATTTTGTAACTACAACTTTTTTTTGCTGTGCAAACCCAAAGTAACCTTTATGATACCACTTTGATGACACACTAACGGGGTCTCTATTCCATGAAAAACGATCATCTTTCAGAGGAAAGACAGACGGAGTTCTATTTGAATGTGTCGGTTGAAACCGTCATATTGCTATGAAACATTTCTTTACTGTAAGGAAAACTGGCTGAAGGGAATTTTTTCTTTGCTATAACGATACATTATATTGGAATATAACAAAAATTTATTGAGAAGAATTAAATAATAACAAACCTAAATTTATGTGACGTTCCCTCTGAAAAAAGCAAAAAATTTTCTAGTTTTAAAATAACAGCGTCAATTAAATAATTTTCTGTTATTCACAATTAGCTTAGAACGTATTTTATTTTATAGTACTGACATTATCCGGGCAGTAACGCCAGTCCTGAATGGTGGCTTCAGCACTTACGGCGACTGGCGACTGGGTTCATAAGTTGGTCAGAGTTTTTCAGGGCGCGTCAAATATGTGAGCGAACTGCCAAGGGAAGACAAACGTAACGAGTGGCTGAAGGAGCAGGCCGCCGGACGAATCTGCGAGTTAAGCTTAGTGTCACGTTATTTATTCGGCTGGGCGCCTGATGCTGTGCGATTCAACACGTCAGCCTCTCATCACGATGACCCGGGTTCGATCTACATGGCATCGGAGCCGTATTTTTCGTTTGTGGTAAACGCGGCGGACGTCTCCGATAGATGCGGTATTCCTGTTTTTTTTTTTCAGGGTAGAATGAAGACCGTTAGAGGCCCCAAGCACACAGGATTTTGGTGCCCTCGTAGTATACTGTATATCAAATTAAACTGTAAACAATAGAACTTAATTTAAATTTGTATCTTCAAATATGCAATCGAACGTACACTAAGATAGAAAACTATGTTTATTTTCGTACTTGTATTTAATTAATGTTTGAAATTTTCCTCCTATATTTTGCAATTGCAAAGTAGTTTATCAGATAATCAAAACTAATCTTACGTAACGCCTCTGTTTCTTTATTAAGTAGAGATAAGGGATCAATTTTATGGGACCTGTTTCATCTGCACCTGTTGCAATTTTGCACTAAAAAGACCACAGCAAATCTGGCAACGTAACATTTCTGTAGTACCTCATTTCCCGTTGATGCCCTAAGCGCGTGCTTGAGTTGCTTAAGGGTTAATCCAGCCCTGCGTTTTCCCCACTACTGTATCCTGATGCCGCGTACCACCATGTCCACTCTTCAGGCAGGCTGGGATCATAAAACTGTCTTTCATTTAGGACAGCCCAGCTTTACTAAACCTGCCCTGATGTGTACTTTTTTTAATATATATATTCGAGCTCTTACTGCTTTATGAATTTGCCGGTTATCTGAAGGAGAGATAAAAGTTCGTGACAAAAACAAACAGTATAGGTGGAGCAGGATACTGGAGGAAGTTACGGAATCAGGACCGGTAGAGGTCCGGAAACGAGCGAGGAACAATGGCGATAATGAGGCTAGGCCGGGTGAGACCTGCTGTTTCGCGGGAGCCACCACTTTGGTTTGATAAGGCC
>NQII01001357.1:186973-364640 GCA_002778355.1 Clitarchus hookeri
GAAGCGCGAGGTGGTTGTAGACTTGCAAGAGAGGGGTGAAGCACACCCGAGCGCTCGCAGCTTAAGGCACCCGGGGGTAATTCGGACGCCTTTCCGCGCCGCCGATAGCAGTTCATTAGCTGGCCGAGCGCCGCGCCACAGGTGGCGTGTTTCTGCTCGCCCGTCTGCCTTATCGCTGAATCCCCCGGAAAATGCTGCCAGACGTTGGAAAAATACACAACCCCTTTGTGCAGCAGCACGGCTGAAGAGTCACGATACCTTCCGAACCGGTGAGCAGTGCCCGCGAATTTTAACTCTGTTACCCTTAGAAAAAAATTGTTTATTTTTTAGAGTTGGTAGTGCTGACATTTTTTCTGTACATTCGTTGTTTGTGCGTTTACACGTATTTCGGCAAAGAAATATTCTGCAGATACAAATATTTGCCAGGAAAAATAGAAACCAAACATCTAAGCGCTTACGGTATTGTTTTTGTGGTTTTATAAGTATAAAAAATAATGGAAAATTAAAAAAAAAATTGTATTTTTTGAGCTTGCTTGCGAGAGAAGTAAAACCGTAGAGTTGTAGTTACATCTGTGGACTTTCACAGCGTGTATTAAAGTCTCACTGTTAGAGATCTAATTTGCGCAGGAAGGCGTGACAACGGAAGCACTGCACGCAGTTCAGCGTCTTGCACGTAAGGGCGATGGGGAGCTGGGCGCACGTGGTGTTTTTGCCTCTACCGTTGTGCCTTGAAAAAAAAAACTGTGTCTATGTACTCTAAACGCCCACTTATGAGACAACAGGATAACGTAAAGGACTATTTAGGTACTAATCTAACGTTTTTTTGCTTCTAAAAACTACACAGACGTCAGTAGCTTACCCCGGGATTCAAACCCAAAACTACATGGTTCGAAGGGATAGCCACGGAATTATCTTATCAAGCAAACATAGTCGTAACTATATTTACTTTAAAATATATTTTATCCCTTTATTGCCTATTTATATTCCGTGCTCAATATAATAACATTTTTGTTTGTTATTTATAACAAAGTTCAAATAAAAAATTGGCTATTCTAACGAAACAAAACAATTCATTAATAATATATTGGGAATTATTTTTATGTTAATACAATTAGTTATTTGCACTGACTACAAAATATTTATTTTATTAATACGTCAAACAAAATTCATCATTTTTGGTTAGACACTGTATTGCATATCTGCATTCATTATATTTTTATTTCCCCCCACACACAATATATTGAGCTATTTAGTAACCAAATATTTTGCAGTCAATGAAAAAGTGCTTTTTATACTCATAATCTAAGGCTCATTTTCAGAATAGTTCCTAATATTTCACTATTATGAATGACGATTTTTTTAATCAGGCTTTTGAAAAAATATTTAACATTTACTGATTATCACTCGTACTTCAGAAATAAATTTCTAGCAACTATCCCGAAAAAAAATGTTAGTTTTAAACGAAAATTGGTTGCTTATAATGTAACGATTTTGCTGCCGTTGTAAAAATAGACACACGTGTTACTCTCTGCAGTTTATTTACAGTTTAAAGCCAACACTACCTAGCAAGACGTAGCAGCGTTTATGTGCATCTATTGCAGCGCACATCGCGAATTGTATCACTTTTCATTGTCACAATTTTGGTACCGATGTTGTGAAATGGGCAGTACGATGATCCCAGGGAGCAAAGAAATCACCCAACAAGTTTGGCGTACCTACTTCCATCGTTGCATGAGTTCTGCAATATTTTCTGTGGGAAAAGCTAATATATAATATAATATAATAGAACTTAGATCAGCCATAACTCAACACACTTTCTACATAAATGTTCGGTGCAAAAACAGAATTAGAGTTTTTTTTATGGATTTGCCCATATTATCTCAAAAATGAATTCAAACACGATTTAACTTTGTCCTTGGTTTTCGAAGCAATGTATACTATAATTTTTTCATTAATATTTTCCTTTCATGATTATATACAAATTTACTCTTGCAGCTCGGTAAGACGTACAGAACGTTGGGAAATCAGTACTGTGTGACCCCACCACTAGCGGTAATAACCGCCGCTACACGACGCGGCACTGAGAGAATAAGAGACTTTAGATGTCCGTCTGGTTTATCTATGCCTGTGTTACTTCGATGTATGTCCAAAGTTCACCCGTTGTAGCCGCTGGTGTCATGTGGCAGACAAGTCGTCGACCGAGCATGTACCACACGTTTTCGATAGGCTGGAGATCCGGTGAACGCGCAGGCCAAGAAATCAGAGAGATGTCATGTTGGTCATCCAGGAACCGTCGGAAGATGTGTACCACATGCATTGTCCTAATGGCACAGAACACCAGGCTGGCCTTGAGGATAGGGACCAACAAGAGTCTCCAACACCTTCATGACATAATGGCAGCTGGTCAACATACCAGCGATGCGAACTAGGTGCGGCTCTTCAGGTCCGACGTTCTACTCACCATTGCTGCCGCAGGAATTTGTGGTGAGCAGTCAATGGCAGCCGCAGTAATGGGTGCCTGGATAAGAAGACGTGATGCTGCAGACGGCGACGAACAGTAAATGAGGATAAACATATATGTGCTGCATTCCTGAAAACCTGAGTGNTTTTAACTCTGTTACCCTTAGAAAAAAATTGTTTATTTTTTAGAGTTGGTAGTGCTGACATTTTTTCTGTACATTAGTTGTTTGTGCGTTTACACGTATTTCGGCAAAGAAATATCCTGCAGATACGAATATTTGCCAGGAAAAATAGAAACCAAACATCTAAGCGCTTACGGTATTGTTTTTATGGTTTTATAAGTATAAAAAATAATGGAAAATAAAAAAAAAATTGTATTTTTTGAGCTTGCTTGCGAGAGAAGTAAAACCGTAGAGTTGTAGTTACATCTGTGTACTTTCACCGCGTGTATTAAAGTCTCACTGTTACAGATCTAATTTGCGCAGGAAGGCGTGATAACGGAAGCACTGCACGCAGTTCAGCGTCTTGCACGTAAGGGCGATGGGGAGCTGGGCGCACGTGGTGTTTTTGCCNAACGGAAGCACTGCACGCAGTTCAGCGTCTTGCACGTAAGGGCGATGGGGAGCTGGGCGCACGTGGTGTTTTTGCCTCTACCGTTGTGCCTTGAAAAAAAAAACTGTGTCTATGTACTCTAAACGCCCACTTATGAGACAACAGGATAACGTAAAGGACTATTTAGGTACTAATCTAACGTTTTTTTTNTGTACTCTAAACGCCCACTTATGAGACAACAGGATAACGTAAAGGACTATTTAGGTACTAATCTAACGTTTTTTTTGCTTCTAAAAACTACACAAACGTCAATAACTTACCCCGGGATTCAAACCCAAAACTACATGGTTCGAAGGGATAGCCACGGAATTATCTTATCAAGCAAACATAGTCGTAACTATATTTACTTTAAAATATATTTTATCCCTTTATTGCCTATTTATATTCCGTGCTCAATATAATAACATTTTTGTTTGTTATTTATAACAAAGTTCAAATAAAAAATTGGCTATTCTAACGAAACAAAACAATTCATTAATAATATATTGGGAATTATTTTTATGTTAATACAATTAGTTATTTGCACTGACTACAAAATATTTATTTTATTAATACGTCAAACAAAATTCATCATTTTTGGTTAGACACTGTATTGCATATCTGCATTCATTATATTTTTATTTCCCCCCACACACAATATATTGAGCTATTTAGTAACCAAATATTTTGCAGTCAATGAAAAAGTGCTTTTTATACTCATAATCTAATTAAGGCTCATTTTCAGAATAGTTCCTAATATTTCACTATTATGAATCACAATTTTTTTAATCAGGCTTTTGAAAAAATATTTTACATTTACTGATTATCACTCGTACTTCAGAAATAAATTTCTACCAACTATCCCGAAAAAAAATGTTAGTTTAAAACGAAAATTGTTTGCTTATAATGTAACGATTTTGCTGCCGTTGTAAAAATAGACACACGTGTTACTCTCTGCAGTTTATTTACAGTTTAAAGCCAATACTACCTAGCAAGGCGCAGCAGCGTTTATGTGCATCTATTGCAGCGCACATCGCGAATTGTATCACTTTTCATTGTAACAATTTTGGTACCGATGTTGTGAAATGGGCAGTACGATGATCCCAGGGAGCAAAGAAATCACCCAACAAGTTTGGCGTACCTACTTCCATCGTTGCATGAGTTCTGCAATATTTTCTGTGGGAAAAGCTAATATATAATATAATATAATAGAACTTAGATCAGCCATAACTCAACACACTTTCTACATAAATGTTCGGTGCAAAAACAGAATCAGATTTTTTTTTTATGGATTTGCCCATATTATCACAAAAATGAATTCAAACACGATTTAACTTTGTCCTTGGTTTTCGAAGCAATGTATACTATAATTTTTTCATTAATATTTTCCTTTCATGATTATATACAAATTTACTCTTGCAGCTCGGTAAGACGTACAGAACGTTGGGAAATCAGTACTGTGTGACCCCACCACTAGCGGTAATAACCGCCGCTACACGACGCGGCACTGAGAGAATAAGAGACTTTAGATGTCCGTCTGGTTTATCTATGCCTGTGTTACTTCGATGTATGTCCAAAGTTCACNCAGATTTTTTTTTTATGGATTTGCCCATATTATCACAAAAATGAATTCAAACACGATTTAACTTTGTCCTTGGTTTTCGAAGCAATGTATACTATAATTTTTTCATTAATATTTTCCTTTCATGATTATATACAAATTTACTCTTGCAGCTCGGTAAGACGTACAGAACGTTGGGAAATCAGTACTGTGTGACCCCACCACTAGCGGTAATAACCGCCGCTACACGACGCGGCACTGAGAGAATAAGAGACTTTAGATGTCCGTCTGGTTTATCTATGCCTGTGTTACTTCGATGTATGTCCAAAGTTCACCCGTTGTAGCCGCTGGTGTCATGTGGCAGACCAGTCGTCGACCGAGCATGTACCACACGTTTTCGATAGGCTGGAGATCCGGTGAACGCGCAGGCCAACAAATCAGAGAGATGTCATGTTGGTCATCCAGGAACCGTCGGAAGATGTGTACCACATGCATTGTCCTAATGGCACAGAACACCAGGCTGGCCTTGAGGATAGGGGCCAACAAGAGTCTCCAAAACCTTCATGACATAATGGCAGCTGGTCAACATACCAGCGATGCGAACTAGGTGCGGCTCTTCAGGTCCGACGTTCTACTCACCATTGCTGCCGCAGGAATTTGTGGTGAGCAGTCAATGGCAGCCGCAGTAATGGGTGCCTGGATAAGATGACGTGATGCTGCAGACGGCGACGAACAGTAAATGAGGATAAACATATATGTGCTGCATTCCTGAAAACCTGAGTGNGACGTGATGCTGCAGACGGCGACGAACAGTAAATGAGGATAAACATATATGTGCTGCATTCCTGAAAACCTGAGTGAGGAGATTAATGTGGCTGTATGATCCATAATATCCATGTGCACCAGATGTCTCGCGCTCGTTGGTGCGACGGTACCGTTGGCTTCCAACACGTTGTTCAGCCTGTCCCTCCTCGACCTAATGACCCCATATCCGCTTCACTGTGGTTACATTTCTTCCAATACCAGAACCAGATTCCCGGTAGGATAATCTACAGTTCCAATAGGCCACGGTTCTCCAGCAGTAAGAGGCGAAGACCTGTTCGTATGATTGGTAAGTCAGCATATTCACTCAGTTTGTGGACAGCACCNTCTCCAGCAGTAAGAGGCGAAGACCTGTTCGTATGATTGGTAAGTCAGCATATTCACTCAGTTTGTGGACAGCACCCCGACCTCCATTTATATACCCTGCTCTACACATTGATCCAAGTTGGGCTCCTTTAAGTGTTTCCTTCTTAGAGTTGCAATCTTAATGGCCAGCAGTTTATATATATATATCAAATGTTGNTGGGCTCCTTTAAGTGTTTCCTTCTTAGAGTTGCAATCTTAATGGCCAGCAGTTTATATATATATATCAAATGTTGGAGTAGAGTGAAGAGTTTTGGGCGGCTCTCAACATCGGGGTCTTCAGAGCTGAGAGTGAAGCGAAATGGGTATGGAGTAGAGCTGGAAAGCAAGGGAAGGAGAAAATGGGAGATCCCCGAGAAAACCCCTCCAATCAGTGGCATCGTCCGGTATGATTTCCACCTGCGAAAACGCGGGAGTGACCACGCCAAGAATCGAACTAGGTTTGCCTTTGTGTGAGCCGAGTGCTCTAGGCGCTGCGCCACCTGGGCCCTACCAAATGTGTAGGAAAGTTCCATGCCTAGTTTTTATTGTAGCGACGCTTGGTATTCCTATATATTTAGCTCTTTAAGTTAAGAAGTTTACAATAAAGAATTTAATTACATTGTATATCGTATGTAGTTTAAACACACATTAAAAAATATATTATTTAAAAACTTTTTGCTGCTAGTAACTTTAACCATGTAGATCGCCTGTAATTTAAGCACATTTTCAAAAATATTATTATTTTGNACTTTTTGCTGCTAGTAACTTTAACCATGTAGATCGCCTGTAATTTAAGCACATTTTCAAAAATATTATTATTTTAAAAACTACTTTGCAGCTATAAAATTTTTTTCTAAATTCACATTTTTACTGAAACTTATAACTATACACTAAGAGCAACTTAAACAGAAAGGAAAATTATTTTCTTTTTATTTATACATTTTTGAACGTCTTCGTCTGTAAATGCACACCGGGGAGCTTATAAGTGGGTCTCTACATCCTATGGATAATTTTCAAAATTGAAGTTGGTAGCCTAACTTAATTAAAATTTTCTCCTGATATAGGATATTGCAGACCTATTTTCCTATATACATCCATAGGGTGACATAGGTGAATATCCGCTATATTAAATATACATACATATATTTATATTTCATTTAATCCTTTTTTCATAACCTACTAACCTACCTAACTTACACTCATGTCAGTATTTTCAACGCCTACATATATTTAATATAGCAATCGCGTAAAATTATAAAGGAATGCGAAAAAATAAATATCATCGGCGAGTGTAAAAAAATATTGGTATTTGAATGTTAACGCCGGCACCTACGCAGACATCAGTGAAGGTGAATATTTTCTACTGTTCGCCTCTTCTCTCTACGTGACCCTCCGAGTTGTAACTTTGCCACACTAGGCAGCTTAGCAGGTGTTGTGTAATTATAATTCAATTGTTCGGTTTTATTCTGAATATGTATATGACCACTAAATTTGGTGCGAGGGTAACTTCCACACCGTTTATATTCCCATGACAAAATCGGCTCGGAAATGTGAATAAGAATCNAAATTTGGTGCGAGGGTAACTTCCACACCGTTTATATTCCCATGACAAAATCGGCTCGGAAATGTGAATAAGAATCACATGGAAGGATTGTGTTTATAAATTGCCTCCATAAAATGGTTTGAAATCAGCAACAGCTTTCAATGCCTCAGCCGCGACGTCTTGCGAGAACCGCTTATCTACACCAGCTGGCCGGAATGCGTTCAACGGTTCTATCCTCCTATCTTCCTCCGAGTTCAAGCTCGTACAGAAACGCTGCACGACACACCAGTGGTCAATTCATGTTAATAAAAATCACACGAGACGTACTTTTCAACTCAAGAATCGAAGGAACGTTGTCCCCATAACAAGCAATAAGGCTTACATTTAATGTTATCTGCTATGAATTATTGACTATTCTGTGGGCTTGAACCTAATCAAAGCCTTGGATAACCAACACGATTTACAGTGGGGAAAATTCAGCGGAGATTTCCATGCTTATAATCTCAACTAATTCGAAAATATAACGTCTTACTTTAAGATACTCATTCCTGATAGGGGCCGCGGTGGTGTAGTCGTAAAACTACTCGCCTCCCACCTGAATGAACCGGGTTCGATTCCCGGCGGGGTCGCTTTCGGATTTTGGCATGTGGGAAACATGCCGAACGATGCCGCTGATCGGTGGGTTTTCTCGGGGATCTCCCGTTTCCCCCGACCCTTCATTATGACGCTGCTCCATTGGGTTTTAAGATCTCGATGTTAAGAGCCGCCCAAATATAGGCCATATTCCTGGTGGAAACTATAGACGAAAATATAAGCTAGATAATTACAATTTTCGAAAATGTAGCTTTTGACATACCGAATATAATTAGTTAGTTAGTGAAGAGATTTGGGCGGCTCTTAACATCGAGGTCTTGAGATCCGATGAGGGTGATGTGAGGTGAGTATGGAGCAGCGCCGGAATGAAAGAGCGAGAGAAACGGGAGATCCCCCAGAAAAATCGCCGACCAACGGCATCGTCCTGCACGATTCCCACTTGCAAAAAATTGGATTGAACCGGCCGGGAATTGAACCCGGTTTGCCTTGCTGGGAGGCGAGAAGTCAAACCGCTCAGCCCCTGTGACCCTTTTTATGGCGAGATTAAAGGAAATTTAACAGGTTTATTTATTGTCAGACTATACTTCGAGCAACTGTACAATTGTGATGCTTTTTCTACAGGACTAGTATTTATTTAACATGCCCTGGAAGTCTCTGAGAAGCAATAAGACAAACATCAGCACGTGGGGCCCCATGACCGGAGGACTTTGATATCATACGCATTTTGAGACTTGCCACCAAGTAATCGTTAATAAGACCNGTGGGGCCCCATGACCGGAGGACTTTGATATCATACGCATTTTGAGACTTGCCACCAAGTAATCGTTAATAAGACCAAGGGTTTTTTCACAAAAATATTAATGATACGTTTTCATTTTGATTAATGATAAATTAATTTTCTTCGAGCGGTTTCATGTTATGGGACCCAAGTGCACTTCTTTGCACATAAATACATAATGATGGTAGGGTGACTCTAACACAGAGAAAGTTGTAACAGCTGGAACCAGAGTGACAATATCATTAGACGCATGGACATTTCGCGTACTATTTTCAAGACAAACTAGAATTAAATAATTTAAAAATTAACAACTGGTTTGGGATTCGGTCACATTTTAAAACAAAAAGTTACTGATATAACTAATAAGCATACTTCCCTCTACATGGGTACAGATAATTTTAATGCGAATTTTTAAAGCTTAGATGGCAGGCAGCACTTGACGTCTCGTTGACAGCGATATAATAAGAGATGAAACCAGTGCAACAGTAGTGAGACGATTACAATTTCACACATCCCTTACCCGGGACTTGAACACAGAAACCCTCGTACNACCAGTGCAACAGTAGTGAGACGATTACAATTTCACACATCCCTTACCCGGGACTTGAACACAGAAACCCTCGTAACGTAAGCTCGCGTGCAATTAACTGCATTACAAAGGTCAAGTTTGGAGCATCAACTTTGGATGTAATGAGTCTTATGTTTTCAATGATAGGGTTTAGTAACCTTAAACATTCACAGGACAGTCATTTTTTAAATACGTGCTGAGCCACTTAAAACACGTACTATTACTTGGCCTACCGTAGCGCTACTTGCGTGAATTATTTGGTAAAAATCGACTGATTGGTCCCTGTGAAATGGCATAAAAATTTTATTTTCTTATTTGGCACTATTTTATAAAATTGGCTAAAAAATATGTTTTATATATGATACTTCTAATATATAGTCAGCATAAAAGTTTGGTTGAAATTGGTTAAATTATTTAACAGTTATGACAAACATAGGAATATTAATATGGCCGCCATTGTGAAAATCAGTGCCTGCCCCCATTTAAATAATGTAAACTTTAATGAACTCCGGTGGCACTAATGTCGTACAAAATTGGGTGAAAGTTAGTTGAATTGTTCAGGAAATAATGGCGAAATGTCCTATTTTCTCATGTGGTACTATTTTGCAAAACTGCCGGCAAAAGATGATATCTCTATATGGTTGATTTATGCTTCTAATAAACATGGTTAGAAAACCAAATTTAGTTCATTATCGTTGAATTGTTTAATATATATAAGATTACATTAATTATTTATACAAACGTCATTAATTAAATGCCTGCCGCACCTTAAATATGTTAGCAAACACCCTACTGCAGCACAATGTGTGTTTAAAACTTGGTGGGAATCGGTTAATCAGTCCTAGAGACATGGCATACATTCCTCCATTTTTTTCATGTGACAATCTTCATACATGGATGACAAAAAGTTAATTCAACGATTGTCGTANGCATACATTCCTCCATTTTTTTCATGTGACAATCTTCATACATGGATGACAAAAAGTTAATTCAACGATTGTCGTATGTACAATATACAGAGTTAAGTTAAATCTGTTACATAGTTTCGTACATACAGTACACTAAGCAAAGGTGTAATTATAACCGCCATTCGGAAAATAAGTGTCTGGCATACCTAAAACATATATATTAATATGGCCTACCACAATACAACTTCTTTGCCAAATTTGGTGGGAATCGTTTGATTGTGTTAAGAGATGTGACGTAAAAACTTAATTTTTTCATGCGATGCTATCTTACAAAATGGTGGAGGAAGGCGGCTCTGCATAGACAAATTTGATGGATTTAATATGTAGATACTGCCAGCATGCTAAGTTAAGTGGAAATTTGTTTCATAGTTTCGAAGGTATAAGATACTGATACTAATGTAAAATATTTATATGGCTTCTGTTGTGAAAATAAGTGTCTGACCACTCAAAACATTAGTTCACATGGCCTATCGCAGTGCTACTCGTTTACATAATTTGGTGGGAAACTGTTGGTTTTCTCGGGAAATATAAACAAATTGATTTGTCAGGTGAAGCTATCTTATAAAATTGGGGACAAAAGAGACTTTCTGTGGACACATTTTATGGTTGTAATATGGAGTGTCTGATTGCAATGATGAGTTGGAATTAATTACATGGTTTCGACGATACAGCATACTATGCTAAAGAGTGACATGGCCNCTGATTGCAATGATGAGTTGGAATTAATTACATGGTTTCGACGATACAGCATACTATGCTAAAGAGTGACATGGCCACCATTTATAAAATAAGTGCCTGGACTACTTAAAGTATACCAGTTTGTAACACATGCCCGAGTCCTACTTGTTTGCCAAATTTGTTTGGAATCCGTATTTTGTTTCCGGAGAGATGTCATGAAATTTTATTTGTGTGGCACTATCTTACAAACTGGCGGACAAAGAATCACCATGCAGATACATTTAATAGTTCGAATATATACTGCCAGCATACAAAGATAAGCTCGAAATAATTACATGGTTTCGACGATGTAGTGCACTGAACTAAAATGCCTACATGGCCACCATTTTGAAAACAAGTATCTGACCTACTGATTTACTTAAGACACGCTGGTTTATATCACCTGCCGCAGAACTACTTGTTTGCCAAATTTTGTAGGGATATGTGTTTGCTAAGATATGACTTTAAAACATTTTTTTTATTCTTGTGGTAAGTTCTTACAAAATGGCGGAAAAGAAGCTATGTTTTGGCGTATATAATGCTTCTAACTGATACGTTCAGCATAAAAAATTTGGCCAAAATTGGTGAAACGGTATGGTTGATATACCAAATAAACCTTTAATATTTGTACGACCGCCATTTTCAAAATAAGTGCTTTATCAATTTCAATCTCATGCATTTATAATACCTACCATTGTATTGCTCACTTGCAAAATTTCGCGAGAATTGGTTGAATAATTATCGAAATAATGGCCTTATTAATTAATGTTGTGGTGTCTTCCAAGATGACGGAGCAACAGCAACATGCATCTCTATATACAATGCTTATAAAATGCACTGTCAAAACACAAAATTTGATTTACATCGGTTTCATGGTTCCGCAAATCTTTGAATTGCCGCCATTTTGAAAGTATGTGCCCGTAGCGGTCAAATACTATAAAAGTCCCGGCTCTGAAGACCTCGATGTTAACAGCCGCCCAAATCTCTTCACTCAATATAAAAGTCAGAAGTCCTTACAAACACTCACAGACACATACACATATATATACACATACAGGAAATTTATCTAGTAAGCCTTTCTACCCTTCGGAAAGTAGGCTAAAACACGCCCAAGAAGATGCCGAATCGTTGATAAATCTGCAAGGAAAAAATGAGCGACTACAGGACTGCCTGGTCTGGTGTAAAACTGGCTACTGGCCGAGGAAGGAACCAATGGATAAAGTGGCTGATGCTAGAGTACACAGAGGACTGCGGAGTCCAGTCTACAACTTGTGAAGCCGCGAGAAATTCAGGGCNAAGTGGCTGATGCTAGAGTACACAGAGGACTGCGGAGTCCAGTCTACAACTTGTGAAGCCGCGAGAAATTCAGGGCCTCTAGAAATCATGTAGAATTGGCCCAGAAGGTAAAAAAAACTTCTCAATGTGGCAACAGCCAATTAACAAATGTAGGTAGCACTAATTTACATAAAATAGTCCATTCACGATTACTTCCAACATTTCTGAAGTCATGCTGAAGTTCTACTTCCAGGATATTCCTCCACCTTATGCTAACAAAGCTTAACAAAGTCTAGAAAACTACACCAAAGGGACAAGCACCGCATTCATGCGCACTGAGTGTAATACTAGTTTGCATAAAAACTATTTTTTACTACACAATAACAACGTACGTTTTTGTTCATATTATTTATAAATTATATATTAGAATTTAGAGACAGAAAAAAAGTAAAGGTGCAATTTAATCCTAAAATAAAATACTTTTATTTCAACATGGTTATAAAACGCTTGTGAGAGATGGTTTATTTAGGAAATAACCAAACACCTCGTATATGGAATAATTTTTCAAAGGTTTCATTCAGAAAGTGTGAAGAAACCGCGACTGTTGCGCTTTCTGTGGTCACGTTGCTGGATCGTTCATTCTTCGTCTCTTCCTCTCGTCCAGGGGGAGAAATTTACTCGTTATGTTAGTTTAGTTTCCTCCACTTATAATGCGTGGAAAACTTNCTTCCTCTCGTCCAGGGGGAGAAATTTACTCGTTATGTTAGTTTAGTTTCCTCCACTTATAATGCGTGGAAAACTTCTGGTTGTTTCAGGAAAATAATTTTACCGATTGAGTAAGTATCAAAGCTAACTGCATGCAGCGAATTAAATGTTGTTTCATTAAGTTTAACAGAATCATTACAAGAAATAAACATATTTCCGACAGTCACTGTTTATGTGCAAATGAACGTAACTTAAAAAAATGTAGATAATAACTTCCTCGCCCAGGACTTGAACCCAGAGGGTTCTGTTGCCATTGTGTCGCCGTATGCATTGAGCAACCAAGCCAACGCATATTGCAATGGCGAAAATATATGCATTATTATTTTACTGAAAAAAATTGCAACTTTGAATTTTATGTTATTTATTTTCGTTTTTTGTTCAATTGGTAATATTAAGAATTGTAAATGTAAATAATACATATTAATTCACTCAATTCAACCCATTTCATGCTATTTAAACGTCAAAACCGAGCTCCTCATGATTACATGAAAATAAACTAAAAGTTTGAATGTTCATGTTACCTATCGATATTTGTGTTGTTGAAGACGAATACAAAATTTTTAAAATTGAATTTTATCGGTTAAATTAGTTCAAGTGTTTTTAAGTTTATATCTCTGCTATAAAAATATTTATTTACAAACGAATTATATACGATAACTAAGAGAGTAGTCGAAAAATATTTCAGAGAGTGCTCAGTAGCACAGTTGGTACACACATAAGTGGAAAATTTCACTTATTTAGTAAGTGAAAAAAAACAGGCGTATTGTCTCCGAATTTCCATATGAAGCGTTTGATAGTAACTGTTTGGTCGGTCAAACGTTCTTCCCTTATTGAAACGAGATATTCTCACTGATTCAGATTTAAAGTGTATTTTCCCATTTAAGATGAATTTTATTTCATTTGCAACACCTGGTAAGACTGGTTGATCAATCGGAAAGCAAATCACTGAAAAAGACCGAATAAAATAGTTAATGAACCAGTGGGAAGTTTTTCACTCTTTCGTCAGTTAAATGGACTGAAGTTGAAGTGACTTTTGAATAAATCATGCGCAGTTAACTGATTTAAACGTTGAAATTCTCACTGACTCAGATCTATAGTTTATAATTCCTTCCCATTTTACGAAGATCTTCAAATATCTCCAACATAAGGTATAGTAAAATTGCACTGAAGCTTATATTAGAATAATTCCATTTGTCAAACTTTATTTCTGGTGTCCAGGTGGTCATATTAAGCAAATGAATTTAGGTTGTGCAATAAAAGCATGGGGTGTGGCTGTGTTGGGGACACGGCCGTTGGTTTTGCGTGAATACGTCTAGGTTTTTACGTTCCCGGCACCGCTTCACTCGATCATATGGAATTTCATGGGTATCAATGGATAGCTCTTGAGATGTTCTTTCCAACCATATACAATTTTTGTATTTTGACTTGGCTTTTTGACGAGTATAAGCCGACATTGTGTTAAGTTTTAAATTTTTTTTAAAATATAAACACACATAATTCTACCATAACCATGCCATACAAATTTTGTATACAGTCAATCGATTTATCTCGACAAGATTTGTTGATTAGTAAAACTTCAACGAGCGTCGTAGCTACTCCGCGTCAAAAGTTATACTAAGCAGAAANCGACATTGTGTTAAGTTTTAAATTTTTTTTAAAATATAAACACACATAATTCTACCATAACCATGCCATACAAATTTTGTATACAGTCAATCGATTTATCTCGACAAGATTTGTTGATTAGTAAAACTTCAACGAGCGTCGTAGCTACTCCGNTTGTATACAGTCAATCGATTTATCTCGACAAGATTTGTTGATTAGTAAAACTTCAACGAGCGTCGTAGCTACTCCGCGTCAAAAGTTATACTAAGCAGAAATTATGAGACGTGGCAAAACGAACTCAAAATGGCGGTGCACCCACCCCCGTCGCGCGCGACGCTTCGCAGTCCTCACTCAGCGTATCAAATTATTTGATCCTTTGGCAATCGAGTGGTGTAATTGAATTTTCGATGTATACGATAGATTCGGTCGGAGCTGCAATGCCAAACTTTATCCCCCGATTTGGTTATCAATACATTTTCTGGATTGCCCACTGTGGTTGTNGGTCGGAGCTGCAATGCCAAACTTTATCCCCCGATTTGGTTATCAATACATTTTCTGGATTGCCCACTGTGGTTGTAAATTTAAAGACATATTCACGTCAAAAAGGGACGATATGATGGGTTTAGCGCTTTGGTGTTGGATTAAAACGATTTTGGGACCCTACCATCTTGGAATGCGGTTTGGCAAAAATTTGACCTCTAATAGTTACGCTAGCTGACTTCGCGATATTTTTTAAAGACACTGATTTTCCTTGAATTCATTGACCGATAACATAAATGCCATATATGCTGTTTTATCCACCGAAACCCAAGAAACCACAATTTATACTGCAGGTTACAGAATGCCTGTGTATATTCTGATTAAATCACCGCTGATGTGTGTTGGAGAATTCTGAGCTAGTTATAAGCGCTAACCAATCTAAAGACGGATTTCTCTGAAATTATGTCAAACAGGGTAATCGCGGTTTTTCTAAAAAGAGGCTGTCAGCGAACTCTAGCGTGTAAACGATTATATTGCCTTGCCGATATTGAATCGCTTATACGGCTAACTTCAGTCGCGTATGTCAGAAAACTGGCGTCACTAGCCAGCAACTTGTCAGAATGCCTTTCGCCAATCAGGATCTGAACCTCACTTGTCAGCTAATCAGANTGGCGTCACTAGCCAGCAACTTGTCAGAATGCCTTTCGCCAATCAGGATCTGAACCTCACTTGTCAGCTAATCAGACACAAGGTTCCATCCAGAGCCTCGCGCAACTAATCAGCGAATGGGTGCGCCAACATCAAATAAACCGCCTCGTAATTTCGCTTCTGTTTACTTGCGTATTTTGTGACGACCAAATTGCAAGCATACGGAAGAGAAATTGCCCGAAGGTAGCTTTGACGTAATCGCGCCCATTCGTTGGTTATAGTCAATTCACGGTTACTTCCAACTATTCTGAAGCCATGTTAAAATTCTACTTTCAGGATATTCATCCACATCATGCAACATAAAATTTCATCAGAGGGACAACGCACCGCATTCTTGCGCATTCTGTGCAATAATATTGTGAATGAGAACTATTCCTTGTGCTATTCTTTACTAGGCACTACCAATACACCGTCTTTATACATATACGTTACAAATTAATTAATATAATTTATACAGGAAGTATAAGTAAAAGTTTAATTTATATAAATATAAGTGTAATTCTTGTGATACATGACATATTTAGGAGTAAATCGAACATGTCATACACGGGGTGCTTTTTTCAAATGTTTGATTACTAAAAGTGTGAACAAACCACGAATGGACATTATGTATGATTGGCTCTCACGCGATGCATGTTGTTTTCTATTGATTCTGATGGCGCCCGTAATATTCGTTTGTAGACACTCATTAGGGTACACTAGTATGCGATACCTAGGTCTCTCTCTGCGTTAGGTTTTTCGCGTACTGTATTAAAAATAATATATATGGCAACTGTAAACGGCAAAATAGCCAGAACACCCCATACATTTAATGTAATGTTTAGGCAGGGAAAGAGTTACATAGCACAAGTTCTTGCATTCACGTTTAGAGCTTTTTAGCCNCATTTAATGTAATGTTTAGGCAGGGAAAGAGTTACATAGCACAAGTTCTTGCATTCACGTTTAGAGCTTTTTAGCCAAAGGGCGTTGAAAATTGAGTTTCAGTGCGATAAAAACCCAATCATGGCCGCTGGTCTCTTTGACAATCCGTTATTGACCGGAACGTGCAGAACTCGCGATCTTACTTGCATCGAATTAGCACATTTGTATTACTTTCAGCCATTTAAGACCTAGTTGTCCACAACCACGAACATACTGCAAACACCGGCATTGTAGGAGCAGTTCTTTAGTGCGGGAAAATCTGTCTGTTGGTTAGGTTTCTAAGTATAATGTACACTTTAAAATGTTTGTTTGCCTTTTGTATTGGCTAGTCTATGAGTGTAAGGCGATTCAGTCCTTCATCTGGGACTGAGCTTGGTGGCGCAGTGCTAAGCGGCTGGTCTTCCTTTTGGGAGGACACGGGTTCGATTCCCGGTCCAGCCATTCTGATTTCGCCGAATCCTTCTCCGTTTTTGCCTCTCTGAGCAGCTTGCCCTATCTCTAATGACCTCGCTGTCCGCGAGACGTTAAGCCTTACCTACGTAAATACCATCCTTCATCTGGTGTTTGAGAATACTCTCACTAGAATAACAAGAATGTGTTGTAAGTCTGCAAGCTGCTGAGCAGTGCTAAAGTATATCTTCTTACCATACAAGCAGTAAGAATTTACAGAGTTATAAAAATTATTTTGTAAAAAAAGATTTCTTTGTTTATTACTGTATACAGTTATGACTATCCTGCGCAACCATGGTTTTCTCAGTGGTTGTCAGACAGCTGGACGTTCCTGCATTCCTGATATTTTAATGATTAATTTCAGCAACAGAAAGCACCGAGCATATAGCAAACATTTTGTGAGAAGTGGATAAACATATATAAGCATAAGTACTATTTGGGCCAAAATTTTGTTTATTTACGAATCCCAAGTTCGTAAATAAACGCCCGTCTTAACGTGTTTTCAGATGCTCATGGGTAATTTGTCAGGCCCTGAATGACTAGAAGTTAAGGAACAACGATATGGTTTCATGATCTCCGTAGAGAATTTACTTTGGTGTTTCACCCTGGCAACGCCCAGTAAACGAATGATTCCGACTTAACTGTGCAGAAGTTCTGTGGATACCAGCCTGGTGCCGCGAAATAAGACCAACGCTATAATTTCACTTAACTATCCGGCAACAAGGAGGGCACAACAAAGTCATCCGACATGTCGTGCAGGACTCTCAAATGATAAACGTCTAGCTCTTGAGCTGCTCTGTTACCAGGCCCAATTCTAAAAGGAGAATGATTCGTGACAGTGGTAACGAGCGACGAGCAACCTCAGCTTGAGTTGGAAGACGACTGAAGCACAGCACAGTGCCATGCCGTCCTCAAACAAGAAATGGAAGGGCGTCTACATATCTCTAGTCTTTGCTTCCACAGGAGTTAACAACGGTGCGTGACGCCGAGTAGGAGGGGTCCCATACCAGTCACTCCAGCAGGAGTCGCCGCCTCTCCAGCCGGTGACTGCAATATCCAGTTAACGGCGGAGTGGCGTCCCATGTTCGCCTGCACACGTTCTGCGATCCGCCACGTCCAGAGGCGCCCACACACGCACGCACGCACACACGCGAGGGCATGCGCGCGCTGCTCATATCGGATTCCGGTCCTCTTTCTCCCTCTTCGAGCAGTAGCGAGCGTCCTTTTGTGTTCAGCCCAGGTGAAATGGGGCGGAACAGGGAAGCGAAGAGGATTCCAGGCAGGGGGAGCGGGCAGGGGGTCGACACGGGATATGGGGCAAAGCTGTAACGCGCCGGCCCCCGAGTTCGAATAATTAATTGACACGAGTTTTCGCTCACTGCCNGGGATATGGGGCAAAGCTGTAACGCGCCGGCCCCCGAGTTCGAATAATTAATTGACACGAGTTTTCGCTCACTGCGCGCCGGAACATAAGCGCCACAGAACTCGAGATGGCGGATGACAAGGTCGGTGAAACAGGGGTGGGTATACTGAATGTCTGCCCGGCTAGCAGAGGTTCATCTGCAGAGACAGAAATAACTCGCGCGCTCAAAGACCCGTAGCTTCGATGTAACGTGACGTTTTTATACTGAAGCCTCTGCCTGTCGTTCCCTCATTGGCAGCTGCCAAAGCGAGGATTTTGTTCTCTACTGAAATGGATTTGTTCACGAATGTCCTTCCTTTTGTTGCGAATTTATCGTTCGTCGAAAAGTCTTCCAAAGGATTTTAAAAAACGTCATGCTCCGATTACATAAGAAAATATGATTGCTGATAAATAATGAGCCTGCTTTCCTCTGCATGGGTGCAAATAATTTTTAGTGACATTCTTAAAAGCTTAGATGGCAGGTAGGTCTTGACATATCATTGACAGCAATATCATTATAAATGAAACCAGAAACATGTGGAACAGTACCGAGACAATTAAAATACACAAGTGACTTACCCGGGATTGGAATTCACAAAAACTCGTAAAATTAAGATAGTGTGCAATCAACTGCATCACGGAGGTAGGATTCGGAGCATCAACTTCGAATGTAATCAATCTAATATTTTGAATAATAGGGTTCACTAACCTGAAATATTTACACTGCCATCATTTTTAAAATAAGTGTCTGATCCACTAAAGAGATATTAGTTTCACACGTTACTCGTGTGAAAAATTTGGTGGAAATCCGTTGATTGGTCTTTGAGAAATGGCATAAAACCTCTTCTATTCATGTGATGAACTTCATAAATAGAGGACAAAAGTTTATGTAGTATCACGTTCAATGAGTCATATAAAAAATAAAAGGAAATTTGTTACATAGTTTCGTAGGTATAGCATACTAAGCTAAAATGTTTGTATAGCCGCCATTCGGAAAAGAAGACACTTACAAACTTAAAGCACATAAATTAATATAGCCTACCACAGTACAAATCTTTGCAAAACCATGATTTTAATACTTTATAGTTCTGGATACCCTCGGTATACTTTATCGCGGCCCATTCATAGTCCTGGGTGCAAGTTTTGGTTTACAGAGAGTCATGCATTACATCCGAATATAAGTGTCAACCATTTTCAAATGTGTGCAAAAAATAATATGAAACCTTGATTTTAAGAGCCGCCCAATTAATCTCTTCACTTATTAATCAGTATGTTGTTTCATCTCTAATACACTATGGTGTTCATGCAAAAAAAGGACATATTCTAAATGTTCTGATGGATGCTAGAAATATGCATCATCATGATAGAGCATGAAGTCTGCCAGAGCTTTCCACTAGGGCAGGGTCACTCTCATTGCGTGCAATTGCTAGAGAACCGGAAATTTCGCGAATTCGTTTGAGAAGAAGCTAGATTCCAAACACATGTGCATTTGACTTTCTTTACCAATTGGAGGGCAGTTTGTAAGCCTTGACCTGGACTCATTGCACCAGTAACCAACCTGAGCGTAAAAGAGTACCAAATCCCACGCTACCTGACCTGAGATAACACTGGAGCATAAACTAATGAACAATCAACTGAGGCTCGAGTATAAAAATGGTTGAGGAGTATGAATCCGNAGGTCTTGACATATCATTGACAGCAATATCATTATAAATGAAACCAGAAACATGTGGAACAGTACCGAGACAATTTAAATACACAAGTGACTTACCCGGGATTGGAATTCACAAAAACTCGTAAAATTAAGATAGTGTGCAATCAACTGCATCACGGAGGTAGGATTCGGAGCATCAACTTCGAATGTAATCAATCTAATATTTTGAATAACAGGGTTCACTAACCTGAAATATTTACACTGCCATCATTTTTAAAATAAGTGTCTGATCCACTAAAGAGATATTAGTTTCACACGTTACTGGTGTGAAAAATTTGGTGGAAATCCGTTGATTGGTCTTTGAGAAATGGCATAAAACCTCTTCTATTCATGTGACGAACTTCATAAATAGAGGACAAAAGTTTATGTAGTATCACGTTCAATGACTGTCATATAAAAAGATAAAAGGAAATTTGTTACATCGTTTCGTAGGTATAGCATACTAAGCTAAAATGTTTGTATAGCCGCCATTCGGAAAAGAAGACACTTACAAACTTAAAGCACATAAATTAATATAGCCTACCACAGTACAAATCTTTGCAAAACCATGATTTTAATACTTTATAGTTCTGGATACCCTCGGTATACTTTATCGCGGCCCATTCATAGTCCTGGGTGCAAGTTTTGGTTTACAGAGAGTCATGCATTACATCCGAATATAAGTGTCAACCATTTTCAAATGTGTGCAAAAAATAATATGAAACCTTGATTTTAAGAGCCGCCCAATTAATCTCTTCACTTATTAATCAGTATGTTGTTTCATCTCTAATACACTATGGTGTTCATGCAAAAAAAGGACATATTCTAAATTTTCTGATGGTTGCTAGAAATATGCATCATCATGATAGAGCATGAAGTCTGCCAGAGCTTTCCACTAGGGCAGGGTCACTCTCATTGCGTGCAATTGCTAGAGAACCGGAAATTTCGCGAATTCGTTTGAGGAGAAGCTAGATTCCAAACACATGTGCATTTGACTTTCTTTATCAATTGGAGCGCAGTTTGTAAGCCTTGACCTGGACTCAATGCACCAGTAACCAACCTGAGCGTAAAAGAGTACCAAATCCCACGCTACCTGACCTAAGATAACACTGGAGCATAAACTAATGAACAATCAACTGAGGCTCGAGTATAAAAATGGTTGAGGAGTATGAATCCGNAGATAACACTGGAGCATAAACTAATGAACAATCAACTGAGGCTCGAGTATAAAAATGGTTGAGGAGTATGAATCCGCAAAATTTGTCGGTTTCTAATCATAGATAAGACGCTTTGCTTACAAAGGAATTTTGACAACATGATCCTTATTGCATTTTCACATGGCCGTCACAGCACATAAGAACCGTACTCGACCTGCTAGAATATTTGGGTGTGATTTCCTGTTGGCCTGCAGACGCAAAACTTTTGCTGCTACTTCAAGCATATCCAAATGTTGTGAAATGGTTACGAAGCTGTTTTATATCACATAATAGCAAAGCATATATAAGTTACACAGCATTTCTAGCGCGAACGCAGCTACCCTTGTCAGTAATACGGTGGATTGTCTCTCGCCTGTCAGCTTGCCTGGATGTGAAATTGCCAGACTTCGTTCACAAAATCATGGAAACAATTTCCAGAACATCGCCCTGCCAGAGACGAAGTGCGTACGCACATATAAGATAGACCACCACACCGTTTCGATTCTGTGAGCTTACATCACATTATTATGACCACCTGCTGGTATCTAGAGTAACCGCCCTTCGCAGAACTTACACCTGACTCAGTCAGGTGCTGATAGGTCTCCACGGGTACCTGGAGCAATACTGTCTGCAGTGCATCCCACAACTGTTGAAGGGTGCGTGGCGGAAGAGAGAGATGGTGAACACGAAGATCGAGTTCGAGGTCCCGCAGATTTCAATTGGATTGAGATCGGGGCTGTTTGGGGGCCAGGGAAGAACTTTGAACTCTTTATCGTGCTCTTCCAGCCACGTGCGGACACTTCTAGCCGTAAGACAAGGCGCATTATCGTGCTTGAAGATCCCATCCTCCCGAGGAAAGACAATCATCATGTACGGGTGGACGTGATAGCTGAAGATGGATTCATAACCAAATCGATCAAGATTTGCCTACCACACAGATGATGGGACCTAGTGAATACCACGAGATTATTCCCCAGACCATAACACTGCCCTCACCGCCTCGTGTTCGTCCAGCAATGGATGCAGGGTGTCAGTTCTCTGACGTTTCCCGCCGGTCACGCTGACGTCCATCCGTTCTATGCAACTGAAAACATTACTCGTCGCAGAAAGCTGTCCATCGCCAATCAGCAGCGGTCCAGTCGCCATACTGTAAAGCAAATTCCAGTTGTTTTCGTTTATGCTATGCGCCTGTGTTAGCATGGGTGCAGTCACCCTCCGTTTACTTCGGAGCCCCATTCGCAAAAGGGTTCTCTGAACTGTTGCGATAGACAAGTGTCTGGATGTCCACTGGTTCATTTGGATGGTAAGCCATTCTACTGTAGCCTGTCGGTTGGCCTTCACACACCATCGTAGTCGACGTTCACCTTGGACATCAATGGCGCGTGGAGCTCCGCAGTTTCCAGGACGGTTATTCCCAATGGTGCCATTCGTTCACTCACGATATACCTTTACCACAGAGGCACGTTAATATATCACAAACGTCACCGTTTCCGATATGCTACCCCTCTTGTCCCGGAAGCCAATGATCATCCCTTTTTACATCTTGGTTAAATCGCTTCCCTTACCCATGACAGCAGTAAGCGCAATGTATACAGCCTACCTGTCGGTCACTATATCTACCCGCTTCACCAACCCACGCAACTGGCCAAACGTCATGGGTTACACGCTGCAGATGGCATGTGGTCTTATAAATGTTTATTTGACTATTTGTTCTGAAGACAGGTCACGTCGTTTATAATACCTAGACAAAATTACGGACTGAGATTATCAACTGAAGAGAGTTTGTAACGGTTGTCACGACTAAATGCTTCCTACAAACCGAACTGCAAGTTAGCGTCGCCGCAACGTGTCCGTGCTAGGACACATTCCTGGTGTGACTGGCCGGTGTGTGGGGCAGCTCGACGCTCCACTGCCTGCATGTCAGCCCGTGCTGAAGACTTCCTGCATCCTGCGCCATGCTCTGCGATGTGGCAAAGGGGAAAACGAGAGACCTACCTCGGGGGAAGTTCCTCACCCTTAACTATAGAGGGAATGGGATANCGATGTGGCAAAGGGGAAAACG
Source organism: Clitarchus hookeri (assembly GCA_002778355.1). NCBI lineage: Eukaryota > Metazoa > Arthropoda > Insecta > Phasmatodea > Phasmatidae > Clitarchus > Clitarchus hookeri. The sequence continues at coordinate 210,478 of NQII01001357.1, forward strand.
AGAGACCTACCTCGGGGGAAGTTCCTCACCCTTAACTATAGAGGGAATGGGATGACAGATAGTTTTGCACAAGCTATGTCTTTATATTGCTCTTGCAGTTTTTTATGTAAATTTTTTTAATGGTTTCTTTAGCATAATTTTGTAAATATATCTTTAAGAGCCTAGGTTAAAATTAAACCATTTTTCAAATTTCTTGTAGTAAAAAGTGACCATGTGCGTTGGAGAATTTTATAGCTACTTTCGTATTGAATTGAAATCTATTGTATATAAAGGGAAAAAAAATGAGACTTCGGTATTGTCTTCACAAACCAAGCACATTTTTTTCAACATATTTTTGCATTTGTGCCGCCTCCTGTCGTTCGTATTGAGTAATTTTTTTCGGTTGTAAATGGGAAAAAGGGAAAGGGATTAATTGTAGGGAATTACACACAATGGACGGAAGGCCGGAGTTCTGGCCACATGATTTTGATTATATCCGCGCCAAATTATGTATGCTTTCACCACAAATATTGTATGAGTCAATTTGCAGTTAATAAAATTATAATACGCATGAAATTTTTGACGTCAAATATACGCACATTGCGGATTAGATATCTGGAAAAAAAAAATAGCTGGGAATTATGGAAAATATGACGCATATTGGTAGTGATCAGATAACACAATAATTAATTAAAATGTAAGTTAACAAAGAAGCACGCCTGTAGTCCTGTTCATTTACCATCAACGAAGTAATTATTTCAGTGAAGCTAAACGGGCAAAGATAAAAAAATTGCTCGCAATAAACTGAAATGTTTTTATTTTTCTTCCAGTACCCTCGGACTAACTAAAACTCAGAGATTTTTACCTACTAATGACACCCAGCTGTTATTAAGAAATAAAATGATGGAATATGAATTAATTCCTTTTAACATCCAAAAAGAAATAAAAAGTATAAATTGTGAATATTTATCAGCTTACATATATTTATTGTATCTTCGAGTTACTACGGGGCCGCTGTGGCTAAACGGTTAGCCTGCTCGCCTCCCACCAAGGCGAACCGGTTTCAATCCCCGGCCGGGTCACTCCCGGATTTGCGCAAGTGGGAATCATGCCGGACGATGCCACTGGTCGGCGGGTTTTCCTTCCGTTCTCCCCGTCTTTTCATTCCGGCGCTGCTCCGTACTCCCCTAGCTTCATCCTCATCTGCTCACAAGACCTCGATGTTAAGAGTCTCCCAAATCTTTTTACTCACTCTACGAGTTACTTTAGTATCTATACCACGTAAAATGTATCTTTTAGGCGTAAAAACACTTGACTGGTATTTGTCATAGCCATAAACTTACGTAAGCGCCAGACAAAAAATTTTAGTAACAAGAAAGACTAGTGTTTCTTTTTAAAATACCAAAACACAAATAATATAATGATAATTGTAAGCTTTCTCTAAATTTATTGCATGTATACAAAAATGATAAAACGTCACAAAATTAGTAATCTGGTTCATTTGAACTATGAAATTACGTGACTCTTACTTAAAACTTTATGAATAAAATTGTATTTATAGTGGGTACGTCTTCTTTTAGTGGTTAATATTGTCTTTGGCACTTGTGAATGAAAAGAAAGAAACGAAACTGGTACTTGACGTTTATGGCTTAAATCGAGATATGCGAACGAGAGGCCTCGTTTGGCACAAAAATCAGCGCACTGGTACATCATATTCGCGAAATATGCTTCAGGAAATGTTCACCCATGCCAGTCACCGCAGGCTCCCCCCACACCTCGCGCATGCGCGGCGCCAACTCACGATCATGCCCACAACGTAGTCGTATACCCGGTCGAATGAGACTGCGTTTATTTCAGCCAAGTTACTAGTCACAGCGTTATAGCGCCGGAATGTATGACATTGCAATTATATATCATTGCCATTTCCGTTGTTACCCCATACCAAACGATATGGCGCAGTGGTTTAACTTTGGGAGGACATGAGTTCGAATCCCGGTCCCGTCATCTTGATTACGGTTTGCCATGGTTTCCCGTAATCTCACAAGGCGAATGTTGCGATGGTTCCGTACTACAGGCCATGGCCGATTCCTTCTCCACTGGACCGTAGCCAGGCTTAATAACTAAAGGAGAATCCATTATATTTTAATGGAATAGAAATTATTCAACACATTATTATTAGGTGTTGAGTTTAAATATGAATAGACAAAAATACACTATCTCTTATCCTGTCAACTTTTTAAAACTGAAAACTTATTAGTTTAACAAATTTTCTGGTAAACAAACTACAACTTCGCTTGAACTTCTTCGTAGTTACATTTAAATAGTAAATAGAAAGTTTCGATTCCTTACACAAAATGCATAGTTCTATACCACCTTCAGGAAAAGTAACAAAAAATGCTGAGTTCCGAAATGGTAAATTATTACAATAATTGTTGTTCAGTAAACATTATGTCGATACAACAAACTATTGTGGTCTCTGTACTGACCTTAAAAACGGCAATTTTATATTTAAATTTTTAAAAATGTAGAGACAAAGGTATCGTGTAGCCTCTTGCCAAAATGTCTATAATCTACACAGGTAGGATCAAGGGATCGCATGCAGCATCATTTTGTTTGTGATAAGCACACACTTCACACAAAGGACTGGAAACTTTGTAAAGGCGCGTTGTACGTCATCGCATTTTGATATATTTTGTTCGTGTTCATTCTACAGGCATTAATGAAAATTCAGTCGCCAGGCGTCAGGCATGTGCGTGGGACTTCAATGACCGCATGCATTTACGAGTTCTGCCCATACACATACTAATAATAAAAAATAAAATCAAACTCATGACTTACTTGTAACAGCTAATATGAATAAAATGTAGCAACCACACCCACAGTAACGTACAACACACAGCAAAACACGATATTACTCGCATCTTCTGAGACTCTCAAATACCAGTAATGCCGACAGATTCTTACTTGTCTTTCCTAGAATTTAGCCTACCTTATGGTTGACTGTAAACAACTTATCGGCTACAACGTTGGCATGCTTCATAGCAGCGTCTGACTGTCGCCAAGAAACAGAGGGTATAAGACATCTTCAAATTGTTTCCTGTGAGCTTGATGGCCCAGATAGGAAACCACACCAAAGATAAACAAATATGAAGAGATTGATATAATATTTAGTGTAAACTCTTACTGGGGTAATTTCTCGCAGGCCGTGGTGTTATGGGCTTTTAACAAGAAATAAAATAATTTATTAATTTAAATTTAAGAGGGCCAAAAATATTTATCGGTGTCCCCTCCCCAACCAATTCTTGGCTACGGACCTGCTTCCCCGTTGCTGCTTCTCTAAGAAACTTGCTCCGTCTCTAATTAACTTGCTGTCGACGAGAAATGATGCCCTACCAACCTACCGCTGTTACCCCATGTGTCCAATAAAAACAAATTATGTACATAGAGCATATCATAAAAAGAACGTGCATTCACACATCACAATTCGCTATTTTCGCTCGAAAATTTGTGTTTCATTCCGATAATCTTACAGGTTACTGCTGTAATAAAATGTTTTCACTATACCTTTTGTATAGAATCAAGTACTCAATTTCCAAACAGTTGTTGACATATTTTCTACAGACAACTTAATGTCTCCAATTATTATTAAAATAGAGGATTCAGTGATATCTTGCACAAGACTCACACGAATATATTACATTTTAACCTTATCACAGTTTTTTCAATGCAAAACATTTTAATTTCAGTTCATCACTTGGGTATAACAAATATTTANTGATGCCCTACCAACCTACCGCTGTTACCCCATGTGTCCAATAAAAACAAATTATGTACATAGAGCATATCATAATAAGAATGTGCATTCACACATCACAATTCTCTATTTTCGCTCGAAAATTTGTGTTTCATTCCGATAATCTTACAGGTTACTGCTGTAATAAAATGTTTTCAGTATACCTTTTGTATCGAATCAAGTACTCAATTTCCAAACAGATGTTGGCATATTTTCTACTGACAACTTAATGTCTCCAATTATTATTAAAATAGAGGATTCAGGGATATCTTGCACAAGACTCACACGAATATATTAAATTTTAACCTTATCACAGTTTTTTCAATGCAAAACATTTTAATTTCAGTTCATCACTTGGGTATAACAAATATTTAAAAGAATAAAAATGAATTTGCGTAATTAATTTTGGGATGTCAGGTAAAAGGAAACCAGAAGGAATATGCGAAAAATCAGGGTGGAATGACAGAGAATGAGATTCATCCCCGCCAGGACGCCAGGGGAAACGAGACCAAAAGGAATGTGAGAAAACCAAGGTAGCAGCAGACGATGGTGGTGGGGGAACATCTAAGATGGAGGACTCAAAAAGCAAGATAGTGAAAAGGGTGAAAGTAAAGGAGATCGGAAGAAATATGAGAAACCCTTCTAAGGGATAGAACGAATGAGAGGGAGTGAGAGGCAGAAAGGAATGAGAGAACATTTGAAAAAAAACACAAAAGAGAAAATGAGGAAGACCGGAAGGAATATGAGAAACCCCCCATCCCCTCCTCAACCAAGCGNCGCCAGGACGCCAGGGGAAACGAGACCAAAAGGAATGTGAGAAAACCAAGGTAGCAGCAGACGATGGTGGTGGGGAAACATCTAAGATGGAGGACTCAAAAAGCAAGATAGTGAAAAGGGTGAAAGTAAAGGAGATCGGAAGAAATATGAGAAACCCTTCTAAGGGATAGAACGAATGAGAGGGAGTGAGAGGCAGAAAGGAATGAGAGAACATTTGAAAAAAAAAACACAAAAGAGAAAATGAGGAAGACCGGAAGGAATATGAGAAACCCCCCATCCCCTCCTCAACCAAGCGNAAAAAAAACACAAAAGAGAAAATGAGGAAGACCGGAAGGAATATGAGAAACCCCCCATCCCCTCCTCAACCAAGCGATAGAACGGGAAGATAGAGAGAGAGGCAGGAAGGAATGAGGTAGCATGAGGAAACCCCAAGGGATAGAGCAGGCGAGAGAGAATGGGTGTAGGGGACAGATACTGTAAGGGATGAGAGAAGTTAATGGGGCAATGAACTAGAACATTCTTCAGGCAAGATGGATGGTCTGTCATGGATTGACAGAATATACTTGTAAATTATTACAATCCGGCGGACAGTTGCACAATTTCTGCTGGATTCATCCGGATTGAGCAAAGGCCAGCCACATTGTGCAAAACCTTTTTTTTGTAAAAATGTTGCTGGTTTTGAGGGAAATTCGGGAAATTTTGGACTATTTTGAGAGGGAAAAGGAAAATTTTGGACGTTTTTAAGGGAAATTCAAGATGGCCGCCGGCTCGTCCGCAAATCCGCATCAAGCATCTATTTGGCGCTGAACTCTACTTTTCCTACTACTGACGTAAATGAATGGCCTCAAGGAATGTCACGTGTGTTAAATCACGTGTTGGGTAAATATATTTATGATCTCACTTTTACGAATATTGACGTGTGCATTTATGATTCCACGTTAGATGATCATTTAAAGCACATTCGTATGGTTTTGGAGGCTTTACGAGACGCTTGGTTGANATTTATGATTCCACGTTAGATGATCATTTAAAGCACATTCGTATGGTTTTGGAGGCTTTACGAGACGCTTGGTTGTCTGTGAATCCAAATAAAATAAGTTTGGCAGAGGAATATGTTCACTACTTCGGTTTCACAATTTCAGAAGGCAGTTTGCGTACGGACCCAGAAAAACTTAAAGCAATTATAAGTTTTCCACAGTTAAAACATTTACGTGAGGTAAAACGTTTCTTAGGTATGGTTCTTTCTTATAATAAATATGTTCCAAATGATTTACAGTTAAGATACCCTTTAAATAAGCTAAAACAGAAGGGGGTAGAATTTGTATGGGAAAAGAAACAACAGCAGGCTTTCAAAAGTTGAAGTAATGCTTGAAAACTCCTCCTGTTTTACATCTGCCAAATTTTAAAGAAAAATTTTTTCTTGCAAGGTGATGAAAGTTTTATCGCTTTAGGTGCGGTGTTAAGCCAGAAGGAAAATGTATTATATGTGCCTTTTGCGCATGCTAGTCAACTGTTAACGAGTGCAGAAAGAAAGCATACCATCTACGAGAAAGAATGCCTTAGCTGTATTTGGGCGATGGAGCGATTTGCTGATTACCTATATCACGCACCCTTTAAATTGTTTACCGACAACGAAGCGTTAAGTTGATCATTAAAATCTCGAAAGCCTGCTGGACGTCTTGCTAGATGATTAGTGCATTTGTCACGTTTCAAGTTTGACGTACAACATATAAAAGGCACAGAAAATGCAGTCATGGACGCACTTTCACGTATGTTTTGTGAAGATGAATTTAATGGGGTCACGCAAGCAGAATCACATGTTGTGGATCAGATCAATACTACCGAGTACACGGACGAGGTAGGAATAAATACGCTTGAAAATTTTCCCAGTGTGTTTGTGAATATCAAGCAGTATCAAAAAACTGACCCTGAGTGTCAACAAATACGTGCCGAAATGATACAAGGAACAACTACTTATGTTGTTTATTAGGGATTGTTAAGTGAATGGAAAAAAAAAAAAAAGGGAAATTTAGAGTTTTTTTTCTTGAAAGAATTACGTCCTGTGGTATACAAGTATTACAATTAATCGTATTTTGGAGGATATACTGGGCGAGACAAAACCATTTCGCGTGTACTAGAGTTGGTTACTTGGCCAGGAGTCCGAAAGGATTTAGAAGGATAGGTAAAAGTGCGTGAAGCATGTAAACACACAAAATCTAAAAATCAGAAACTTTAAGGAAAATATGCAGGATCTGTCGCTTCCTATCCATGGGAACGGCCATAGTTAGATGTTATGGAACCTTTCCCTACAAGTTTCTCTGGTTTACTCTGTGCGTTGATAGCAATATATAGTTTTAGCAAATTTTGTTTTTTCTTTCCCTTGCGGTCAATAAAAACCACTGAAATTTGTAAAATACGAGTAGTTATGCAAAGATTGTACAGTGTTTTTTGTTCCCTTATATTTTTGGTAACGGATAATGGCACTTACTTTCTGTCGGGTGAGTTTAGAGACCTAAATTTTTTGTGGGGTGTAAAAAATGGTGCAGGTATCCCCGTACTATCCACAAGCAAATTTAGTCGAACGTGTTAACAGGAATATTAAGACTGCGTTACGCAGTGTTCAATCTGATACACAATATCATTGGGACGAAGTTTTATATATGCTGTTTTTATGTTTTAATAATATTATTTATTCCGCTCATAAATTCACGCCCGCTGAAGTTTTCTTTGGTCGGCGATTGCTCCATACTTTAGTAAATGCTTGGTCATTAAATGATATTTGTTAGGAGAATATAGCAAAAGGGTACCTAGTAACCATATGGAAAGAAGTGTCACGTACTTTCGTAGAATACCACAAAAAATTAGTGATAAAACGAAAACGTTGTATAAGGACGTGAGTCTGACCTGGCGACTATTTCAGTTCTAAGTTGGCTGTAAAATCGAAAGGCAGGTTTAAAATTGTCAGATTTTTAACCCCGATCACGTTACTAATTGCTAGCCCAAATTCTCCAAACAAGATTGAGAATATGCATGTTAGCAACTGTAAAACATTTAATGTACAAAAACTGTAATTTTTTATGCACTTCTACCACATTTTTAATGTTCTGTGTCTGAAATTTGGGATAAAAAGTTGTAAATTATCCATATATTTGTAATGAAACATTAAAAAAAGTGATAAATTTATTATAAATAATTTTTTTGTGAAAAGTTTTAAAAGTATGAATAAGTAAATGGGAAGATTTGTTCATCGTGTACAAGTATTGGTATTTTTTAATCTATACTTTAAAAAGTGATATTTTATAAAAATTTAAGGTCGTCATGTGTCCAGCTAACTGTTACTATTATTATTTAAAGTGTTAAAAGAGTTACAAAGTTGCAAGTTGACCCCCTGCCCCCTTCCCAATATTTTGCGATGTGTCTGTTCCAACGAATATGTCACCCCCAAATGAGTCTCCTGGGTTTGTCGAGGTATCTACGAAACCTGGTTCCTAAAGTTTGGAGTTAACTGTTACCTACAAGGGGAAGAGGACCAATGCCTGGATTGGCCACCTGGCGGGGTGGAGTTTTCGACCCAGAGTGGATTTTCTACGCTACGTACTGGGCTTTCAAGGGGAGGATGATGTGACGGGTTGCCATATTTCCCCATACAAATGTTTCAACCGTCAAGAATGATAGGCGAATTTACCATACCTGGTGATGAAATGGGGCCCTCATCCCTCATCGGAACAGCAAGGGTCGCGTATAGCTGCAGAGTATGTGGGTCAAGAACTTATATGAGTGGATGGCGTGTGGCGTACGGATCGCCCACCTATTTTACCCTCCTACGCCCGCTCCAACAGACGACTTTTCGGCCACTGGGCACAGTGCCGATTTGAACTGACCAATAAGAAGACATCGAAGGAACAGTGCTTCTGGAATTCAAGAATTCGGCATAAAATACATTTTAGAGGCTTATGGACGACAGAAACAACGTGGCTTTGGGGACAGACATTTAGGGGCATTTAATCCTCAATTTTATATAACCTGGTGGGAGAGGTAGGAGAGACGTAAGAAGGGAAAAACTTCAACGATATGTACTTTTATACTTTGTTTTAACTGTGTTTTTGAGATAATTGTTAAAACGGATATTAAAGATTTTCAGAACTTAAACAAGTTGAGTGTGATAACCTTGTTGGTTATATATAACAGTTTTTGCAGAATAACGTTATTATATAAAGTTTTGTAAAAACTATATTTCTTGGGGTTCTCTTTCATACACCACACTTACTAAGGGTTGGTTCACCGCATCATGGCGGTTGTTTTTCTCTGCTTGAAGTACATACTAAAAAGATCAAGTATTTTGAAGAAAAAAAAATCTCACCTGAAGCGAAGGAAGGACGTATTCACCTGTCTCATGCTTCTGAGGTTATCCGTCACAATGCAGTTGTGGTTTATTTTTCATGAGATCGATATTTATGTCACATGGACTGGAGGACTGCAATCCTGTAACCAGAAACTACAAAAAGAGTGACCGAATCATTTACAACTAACCCAATTAATAAAAGGGCTTCCCACTGTCTTATCAGTTAACAAATATAGTGTAGGTCATGCCAGTTGTAATGTTTTAAAAATAAAAATAATATTTGATTCACGTATTTCAAACGCCTTTGATTGACACGCTATTGGATTAATATAAACAAATAATCACAACTACTTTTGAATGTAAAATAAAAGTATCATCTATTCACACTGTGAAAAATGTTTAACGCGTACATGTGAAATTTGTGTCCATTTTATTGGGCTTGTACCAGTAGGATACCCAAGACCAACGGAAGATACCATTATTGTGGAAGTTTCGTTAGGTACAAAGCGTCAAGTGCCTAGCGACTTGAAACAGCCAAGGGATTCATTTTGAAACAGACTAAACATAACATATTCGTAGGATTCGCAGAGGTAACAAGACTTGTTTGATAACGCTCTGGAAGACTATGAGTAAATAATAAACTTCCCATTTTCGTCAGCCAATGAACGTATATTAGCGACCTGAGTAAAGCGTAGACTATAAATAAAGTAGATCGATTTTTGCCTTCAGCGGATGAACGCAATATTCATTCACCCATCACCGATACAACTGTTAAAAGTCACTTTGTCAGCAGTAATGAATGTGTAAGTTCAAATCAGAATTTTCGACATCCGACATACACATACTTTTATACAAATTAAATACTTTGACTAACTTGAGAATATTTTAGTTGCACACTATAAAAACACTTTTTTTGCTGGAACACATNTTAATAATATTATTTATTCCGCTCATAAATTCACGCCCGCTGAAGTTTTCTTTGGTCGGCGATTGCTCCATACTTAAGTAAATGCTTGGTCATTAAATTATATTTGTTAGGAGAATATGGCAAAAGGGTACCCAGTAACCATATGGAAAGAAGTGTCACGTACTTTCGTAGAATACCACAACAAATTAGCGATAAAACGAAAACGTTGTATAAGGACGTGAGTCTAAGACCTGGCGACTATTTCAGTTCTAAGTTGGCTGTAAAATCGAAAGGCAGGATTAAAATTGCCAGATTTTTAACTCCGATCACGTTACTAATTGCTAGCCCAAATTCTCCAAACAAGATTGAGAATATGCATGTTAGCAACTGTAAAACATTTAATGTACAAAATCTGTAATTTTTATGCACTTCTACCACATTTTTAATGTTCTGTGTCTGAAATTTGGGATAAAAAGTTGTAAATTATCCATATANTTTTTATGCACTTCTACCACATTTTTAATGTTCTGTGTCTGAAATTTGGGATAAAAAGTTGTAAATTATCCATATATTTGTAATGAAACATTAAAAAAAGTGATAAATTTATTATAAATAATTTTTTTGTGAAAAGTTTTAAAAGTATGAATAAGTAAATGGGAAGATTTGTTCATCGTGTACAAGTATTGGTATTTTTTAATCTATACTTTAAAAAGTGATATTTTATAAAAATTTAAGGTCGTCATGTGTCCAGCTAACTGTTACTATTATTATTTAAAGTGTTAAAAGAGTTACAAAGTTGCAAGTTGACCCCCTGCCCCCTTCCCAATATTTTGCGATGTGTCTGTTCCAACGAATATGTCACCCCCAAATGAGTCTCCTGGGTTTGTCGAGGTATCTACGAAACCTGGTTCCTAAAGTTTGGAGTTAACCNTATGTCACCCCCAAATGAGTCTCCTGGGTTTGTCGAGGTATCTACGAAACCTGGTTCCTAAAGTTTGGAGTTAACCGTTACCTACAAGGGGAAGAGGACCTTTGCCTGGATTGGCCACCTGGCGGGGTGGAGTTTTCGACCCAGAGTGGATTTTCTACGCTACGTACTGGGCTTTCAANTGCCTGGATTGGCCACCTGGCGGGGTGGAGTTTTCGACCCAGAGTGGATTTTCTACGCTACGTACTGGGCTTTCAAGGGGAGGATGATGTGACGGGTTGCCATATTTCCCCATACAAATGTTTCAACCGTCAAGAATGATAGGCGAATTTACCATACCTGGTGATGAAATGGGGCCCTCATCCCTCATCGGAACAGCAAGGGTCGCGTATAGCTGCAGAGTATGTGGGTCAAGAACTTATATGAGTGGATGGCGTGTGGCGTACGGATCGCCCACCTATTTTACCCTCCTACGCCCGCTCCAACATNAAGAACTTATATGAGTGGATGGCGTGTGGCGTACGGATCGCCCACCTATTTTACCCTCCTACGCCCGCTCCAACATACGACTTTTCGGCCACTGGGCACAGTGCCGATTTGAACTGACCAATAAGAAGGCATCGAAGGAACAGTGCTTCTGGAATTCAGGAATTCGGCATAAAATACATTTTAGAGGCTTATGGACGACAGAAACAACGTGGCTTTGGGGACAGACATTTAGGGGCATTTAACCCTCAATTTTATATAACCTGGTGGGAGAGGTAGGGGAGACGTAAGAAGGGAAAAACTTCAACGATATGTACTTTTATACTTTGTTTTAACTGTGTTTTTGAGATAATTGTTAAAACGGATATTAAAGATTTTCAGAACTTAAACAAGTTGAGTGTGATAACCTTGTTGGTTATATATAACAGTTTTTGTAGAATAACGTTATTATATAAAGTTTTGTAAAAACTATATTTCTTGGGGTTCTCTTTCATACACCACACTTACTAAGGGTTGGTTCACCGCATCATGGCGGTTGTTTTTCTCTGCTTGAAGTACATACTAAAAAGATCAAGTATTTTGAAGAAAAAAAAATCTCACCTGAAGCGAAGGAAGGACGTATTCACCTGTCTCATGCTTCTGAGGTTATCCGTCACAATGCAGTTGTGGTTTATTTTTCATGAGATCGATATTTATGTCACATGGACTGGAGGACTGCAATCCTGTAACCAGAAACTACAAAAAGAGTGACCGAATCATTTACAACTAACCCAATTAATAAAAGGGCTTCCCACTGTCTTATCAGTTAACAAATATAGTGTAGGTCATGCCAGTTGTAATGTTTTAAAAATAAAGATAATATTTTATTCACGTATTTCAAACGCCTTTGATTGACAAGCTATTGGATTAATATAAACAAATAATCACAACTACTTTTGAATGTAAAATAAAAGTATCATCTATTCACACTGTGAAAAATGTTTAACGCGTACTTGTGAAATTTGTGTCCATTTTATTGGGCTTGTAATACCAGTAGGATAACCAAGACCAACGGAAGATACCATTATTGTGGACGTTTCGTTAGGTACAAAGCGTCAAGTGCCTAGCGACTTGAAACAGACTAAACATAACATATTCGTAGGATTCGCAGAGGTAACAAGACTTGATTGATAACGCTCTGGAAGACTATGAGTAAATAATAAACTTCCCATTTTCGTCAGCCAATGAACGTATATTAGCGACTTGAGTAAAGCGTAGATTATAAATAAAGTAGATTGATTTTTGCCTTCAGCGGATGAACGCAATATTCATTCACCCATCACCGATACAACTGTTAAAAGTCACTTTGTCAGCAGTAATGAATGTGTTAGTTCAAATCGGAATTTTCGACATCCGACATACACATACTTTTAAACAAATTAAATACTTTGACTAACTTGAGAATATTTTAGTTGCACACTATAAAAACACTTTTTTTGCTGGAACACATNACAAATTAAATACTTTGACTAACTTGAGAATATTTTAGTTGCACACTATAAAAACACTTTTTTTGCTGGAACACATGATTTCCTATCGCAAAGAACAAGTTGTTTAAATATGAAAAACAGCAATGTAGGCTTGCCACAAACATAATATCTGTTTGATCTTTGTTTATAGCAATGTTTGTTATAACCTTGTATTGTCGTTACTATAGTTCAGCTGATATCTTTGTTGTACTGTCAGTTACATTGTAAAGAACATTTGTGCTACGAAAAGCAACCGTTATTAGTAAATAATAAAAAAGTAAAAAATTTCTTGAAATTGTATTTTATAAAATAAAATAAACGTAACAATAACTCCCAGGCCCGAACCCGCACCTCCTGTATTACTAGCATAGCATCTTGCACCACACGTCCACTTGGTCTTATAGTGTGTGCAGGTTACTTTTGATAAGTAGGTTATTTCTGGTATTAATAAGTGCCAGAAGAATATATCACCTCTTGAGTAAAATTCAGTTTAGTGATTTGGAGAATCACCGCACTTCAGAATGATATTACACGTGTGCAGGAGATCTGTACATTTGTTCATTTTCAGTTTCATAACTGCACATTATATTGGTTTATGCATATTTGCGCTGGGGCAACTACTGTTACTCGTACATACTGAAAACTACAATGTAGACAGAAAATCTTTACTTTCGCTAAACCGTTACCTTTGGTGCGAAGAAACTTTTCTGAACTGTTAACAAAATCAGCTCAAAGAATGTTTATTTCTTACATATAGAAGGTATTTTTGCCATAAAACGAAAACGTATAAAGAAAACTTTTACCAACAGCAAACCTGTTTTTCTCTGGCTTTCTCTTTGAATTAAGGCAATTTTGTATTACTGTAAACAAAACAGCCTCAAAATAATGGTATTCTTTGCGTACACAAAACATTTCATATTATCGTAGAGAGTGCATTAAAGCTATGTAAGGGGAAACGTACAAACATCTCAAGCACTTACTTGCATAAACATATCTTTTACCTCAATCTTTCCCACGTTGTATCTTATAGTGTTATTAGCAGAAANCAAGCACTTACTTGCATAAACATATCTTTTACCTCAATCTTTCCCACGTTGTATCTTATAGTGTTATTAGCAGAAAGAGCTGTCCTATGTTGAAACACAGAGAGCAAATACTACACAGCTCAGATGCGTACTCTACCTCATATTACTTTTAATGTATACATATAACAGTAAAATCTAACCTCCAGGTCAGCCAACGTACATGTATTCCCAGTCTCAATAAACGACAAATTAAAAAATGCGCCATGTTTTTTGTAGTCAAATACGGACCACGAGAATATTTTGTGGACGAAATCAGTNAAGCACTTACTTGCATAAACATATCTTTTACCTCAATCTTTCCCACGTTGTATCTTATAGTGTTATTAGCAGAAAAAGCTGTCCTATGTTGAAACACAGAGAGCAAATACTACACAGCTCAGATGCGTACTCTACCTCATATTACTTTTAATGTATACATATAACAGTAAAATCTAACCTCCAGGTCAGCCAACGTACATGTATTCCCAGTCTCAATATACGACAAATTAAAAAATGCGCCATGTTTTTTGTAGTCAAATACGGACCACGAGAATATTTTGTGGACGAAATCAGTNACGACAAATTAAAAAATGCGCCATGTTTTTTGTAGTCAAATACGGACCACGAGAATATTTTGTGGACGAAATCAGTTAATCTGACGGCGTCGTGTTTTTCTTGTGCTGCCTGTACTTCGCCGGGACGACAAAAGGAAACCTGATTCTAGTACTCGTGTTCAGACATTCTCTGTCTTCCAGCCCTTAGTCTCTCTTAGCTGGTCCTCGTTAGAACAAGGAAAGATGACGGAGGGGGCAGGGGGAGCCCTTCACAGCTTGTACCAGTGATCAGGCCTTCTTGGAACGAGCCCAGAACTCGCCAATCCCTAGTCAGGAGTCGGTAAGTCGTTCTCAATGTGGGAGTTGTAATCCCTGGTAAGTTATGTCCTAGAACGGCATACGTCTCCATAAAAATTAAGTTAGTTTCAAACTTCCCCCTACTCAACCTCTTCCCGATCATTTTCTTTTAGTTTAATATTGAACTATGTGGTGACAACTATGCCTATAATGTCTGTTTCTTATTGGCTAACTCATCACTTGCTTGCATCAGTGTTAATACTTACCCTTCGCATAGCTGTGATACTCCAAACTTAACTAACAGCGTCTAAACTACTGCATTCGCAGAAACAACAAATCTTAAAAATTACTTGTGATGCAGGGTAGTTGGATGAAATATGTTAAAAGAATGTGTCGTGTTTTCTAATACTAAAAAGTAACCAATTCTCCAGTACTGTGTTTGAATGTGCCAAATGTAAAACTAAAACTTTTTCAATTATTTCAAATCAAAGATTTAAACTGAAAACCAGTTTAAAATGTTTCAACCAGTTCCAATGAAATCCTGTTACTTTAGTGATCAAATATCGAAGACGTTCTGTAAGATTCACATCGGCTGTCAAGACCTCAGTGGTAAAGAGCCACACATATCTCTTCACTTACTCTGTAATATTCACCGGCCACTCACTCCTGCATATACAGCAACTTAACGAATCCTCAACTGCACAAGAAGGGGCTCTAAGTTTAGCAGTGACCCTTTCCAGCCTTCGCATTCAAAGAAATTTCGAGCCTAGAATTTGCAGCTAGTTTACTATACTCTGTGCTGCATTACGACTGCCTGGCTATCTTTAGCAAGAAATATTTGCGTGGAGAGCAATCACTGAAATTCTCTAATGCAGTAACTCAGTTCTGAGTGGCTCTTTATATAAGGAAGTTCACTCTAAGAAATTATTCGGAAATTTATCACACCAGTGTATACGCTTAGTGAGAAAGCGAGAATGATAATATTTTCCCCTATACATTCATTGTAGAGTTCATACATTTGCTCAGGAAACATCAAATGCGTAGGAAAATTCCCAACTTTGTATAATAGCGACGCTAAACATAACTGCATATACTGCTTAATGTGTGGTATTACACTGGAGAGCAAAAAAAACTTGTATAGGCGTGCGTATGCAAATAACAGAGGTATGGAACCAATCAGAGTAACGCGATGCGTTCGGCAGCACCTATATAAGACAACAAGCGTCTGGCAAAGTTGCTAGATCAGTTACTGCTACTATAATGGCAGGTTATCAAGATTTAAGTGAGNCATCAAATCTTCGACATCGCTGCGGCCGGAAAAAGATCGTGAACGAACGGGACAAACGACAACTGATGAGAATCAGTAAAAGTGACAGACGTGCAACTCTTTCTAAAAATGGCGTATATTTCAATGCTGGGGATCAACAAATGCCAGCGTGCCAACTATTTAACGGACCATCATTGATATGGGCTTTCGGAGCCGAAGGCCCACTCTTGTACCGTTGTTGACTGCACGACACAAAGTTTTACGCCTCGCCTGGGCCTGCCAACACCGCCATTGGACTGTTGATGACTGGAAACACGTTACCTGGTCTGACGAGTCTCTTTTCCAATTGTATCGGGCCGATGGACGTGTACGGGAATGGAGACATCCTCATGAATCCATGGACCCTACATATCAACAGGGGACTGTTCAAACTTGTGGAGGCTCTGTCGTGGTATGGGGCGTGTGCAGTTGGCGTCAAATGGGACCCCTGATACGTCTATATACGACTCTCACAGGTGACAGATACGTAAGAATCCTGTCCGATCACCTGCACCCATTCATGGCTATTGTGCATTCCGACGGACGTGGACAATTCCAGCAGGACAATGCGACACCCCACACGTCGAGAGTTGCTACCGAGTGGCTCCAGGAACACTCTTCTGACTTTAGACACTTTCCATTGGTTACCTAAATCACCAGGCATGAACATTATTGAGCAATTCTGGGATTCCTTGCAACGTGCTGTTCAGAAGATATCTCCACCGCGTCGCACTCCTATGGATTCGTGAACTGCCCTGTAGGATTAATGGTGTGAATTGCCTCCTACATACCTTCAGACATTAGTCGAGTCCATGCCACGTCGTCTTGCGGCACTTCTGCCTGCTCGCGGGCGCCCTACACGATATTAGGCAGGTGTACCAGTTTTTGGGCTCTTAAGTGTATTTCCATACAGTGTATAGGTTAAAAACTTACATTACAGTTTAGGAAGTTTACCAGAAAACTTTTGACAGTGTTGTTTTTCATTATTGTCATATCAGAGAATAACAAAAGAAAATTGGCAAGTTTCTACGTTAGGTTATACAAATAATTTTACCTTGAAACTATTTTGCAAAAAAAATTGCCTCTGCGTATGTCGCATAAATGTATGCTTAATACAATCATTGCATTTAAAATTAACTGTTAAAGCCACTAAAGTAAAAACAAAACGAGTAATACTGCATAACACTTTAGAGAATATTCATGAGTAAAAGTTAAATAAGTGTGGCGAATTCCAGCGCAATCATTATTTAATTTAAATTATGGGCTGCTGGTCAAAAGCGGAGAACTGGTCGAATTTCCAGCAGGCCTAAAGACATTTCTCTGATAAAAAGAGCTGATTCAGCTTTAGATAATGTGCGCTCAGCGATGTAGTGACGAGCCTGAATTAATAGCGTTAACAAATCAGTGGGAAAAATACATAGAAACGAAATGACATTGCGGTTCCTTTGGTGTGAGCGTATGCATTTTCTGGTGGACTGTGCGAAGTTCTGGGAACGGGCTTTATGTACTATTCGCTACTGTATGCTGCGAATGGTTCCCTATTGGTTGGGCTGCCGACTGGCAATTAGATTAGTAGGCATTGATTGGCAAGTGGCGTTCCGACACGTTGCTGGCCACTGACGTCATTTTTCTGGCGTCTGCGGTTGGAGTTCACGGCATAAGAGGCTCTCTACTTAAATACTCTTTGGTAAAATGGTGGGCATATCATACTGAAATCCACTGTCTCCTCATATCGTTTCCCAAAATATTACTGATTCTTACGATTTCGTCCAACATTTTGTGTACCTTTTAATGTAGTTTCTTGTAATGTACAACAGGTTAGATGGTGGCTGCTGATTGGGAGATGAAATGACTTCATGTTGTTAGGGTGTTGGCACATCTTGCGGTGTGCACTGTAAAAAATAATTGTTATATTTACTGAGAAATTGTTTTTAATTTTACAAATGCTTGTAACCGGACAGAAATGTATCTTGTAAAACTAATCTTTTTGTAAAACTACAAGGGCCGTAATTGTAATAGACCCCAAAATTTGTTTGCATTATATTGATCCGTGTCCACGAGCTTCAGCAAAATGGTGGACACTCAACAACCTAAAACCGTATGTAGCTCTTTGTGCAAAAACTATGAGTCTCGTAAAGTGTAGTTGCGCACAAAATGAAACGTGTTACAATTTTGAATAACGTAGAACACTTCAAAAAAACCCAAATAATCATAATAAAACGACAATTTCAATAAAACGTGACCGTGTTACTATTAACTGTTAATGATTCCTAACTATACAGAACTCATAAAATGAAATAAATGTATTCTTCTTAATCAAATAACTCCCTTAATATATTGTAGGTAATTGCAGCTATAGGCCGTTTACTATAAACATATCTGTTTAGTTCGTAATTCAATTAGGTCTTGTGTTTGATGTTGCGGGCTAATAATGCAAAGAGTGTAGTTTATAGTCCCCGTGCTGGCAAAGGGTAGTGACTTATCGTAAATAATATTTAGAAAATTTTTTTTTCAGTTATTCTCTGTTATTAATCCATTACATTTGTTTTCCAGAAGAAAAAATAATTTTATGTGTACTTCTCAATAAAGCAAGTTAAAACACAATGCTATAATTAGTAATATTACAAATATATGTTTTGCAGATTTTACAAGAAAACTGTTTGAAGTTTTATAAAGGAAATTCTTGCAAAAGGACAAAAAAATGTTTAAAGCGAGTGGCCGGAGTTCGCGATACGTACAGCACGCTCGCTTCTATATATTTAGTTACTTGAAGCTACCGTACACGCCGGGTCACTCCCGGATTTTCACGAGTGGGAATCGTGCCGGGCGACACCGCTGGTCCTCGCATTTTCTCGGGAATCTCCCGTTTCCCACGTCCTTGCATTCCAGCGCTGCTCCATTCTCATCTGGCTTCATCCCATCCAACCCGTGAAAAGCACTGGAAAACCACCGCGGTATCATCACGCCTAGCTGCCTGGGATGCGACGCGGGCTCCACTCTCGCGTTGTGGCCTTGGTTCCGATCAGCCTTCGCGTTGCTAACCTCCAGACACACCGTACACGCACCAGGCGTTATCGGTCCTCTACCGCCTCCGTATTCGCACACATGTTAAGCGGTATTTCCACTGTATCGTGTTCGGTGAGAACGACATCATATCTGACGCCACAGTTGGGCTGTTCGTCAACCAGTGGTCTGTGGAAAATGCTTGCTTGGTGTCTTTCACACATGTCGGGGGCGATCCGTCTTTTAGGCGATCCTCCTCGCCCTTGTGCTCGGAGAACAAAGAAACCAACCCAGCAACCAGTGGGAAGGTACGGCAGTATAAACAGCTTCCCAGGGCATCGTCTCATAGTAATCATGGGTACATGACGTCACATTGGTCGCACAAACAATGGCGTAGTGGATTTGCCGTTTTAGTCAAGCGGGCTGGTGGTGATATTCCAATAATTATTTGCTCCCGCAGTGACGAGTTGCGTCAACCGTAGGGAGCGACTGTTCAGTGTCACGCGCGCTGGAGCGCGGGCAAAGGTGTTAATTAATTTTTTTTCCCTCTCCCGCGGCGGTTATTTCTCTGTGTTTCTCGACGCTTAGCCATTTTTACGGCGGCGCCACCTGCACGTGTGGTCTCATGTCACGTGACAAATTGCCACCGGGTAAATACAGCGGGGGTGGACACGCGCCCGTGTGCTCGACATGCGGCGAGTTCAATTAAAAAAATTAACCTCGTTAAACGGACGTGGCTGCTATTTTGCATCACAGTTGATGAAACAAAAGTGGCATGTGGGCGGAGCGTTAAATGTGTGGTAAAAGTCAATTTTTTTTCAGCGCAGGTGGTATTCTGTGCTACAATAAAGACATGAATTAAATGTTTTTATGTTAATTTATTGATATTTCTATAATTAAAAGAATAATAAGGCTGAAATTTCACCCTGGAAGACTCTCAAATGCTCTTAAATGCATCTCGGCGAAATTACCCATAGAAGCACTGCCCAAGAACATTTGTGATTGGTCAATGGAAACAGGGATTACAATACATAACTGCATTTAAGGAAAAAACGTTTTCAATTAGGTTAACAAGTGAAAAAATATGTTAAGGAAATTAAGAAACCCAGTTTAGTTTCGTAACATGTTAGTATTTCTTCCAAGTCCGTCAATAGACCATGAGTACAAATTACTCAAGAAAACAGAAGGTAAAACAGCTGCTTATTCTGTGAACTTCAGTCGCACATGCCAGCAAAATGGCGTCACTAGATAGAAATATGTCGGAACGCCTTTTATCGCAAATCAGCGCCTGTTAACCTACTTGCCAACCTCCACCCCAGCCAATAAGAAATATTTCACAGCATGCAGTAGCCAGTAGAAACAAGATCCGTTTCCAGAGCATGGCGCGGCCAATAAGAATGGGTTACGCCGTCATCAAAAGAACGGCCACGCCATTTCCCCTTTGTGTACTTATCTACAATGGGGCAGCGCTATTCTGACGCGCTTTAAAATATCTCCAGCAAATGGCAAGCAATATGAATGGAGAGCCCAAATTCTGTGTGGGCAATTATCTCGGGCAACCACCTGGGTACGATATTATTTTACAGTGGGATAACGAGCCCTCCCTTCCCTGCCCCTCTTTATCTTTCTCCTTGTTACACTTGCTAAGAACGCATGCTAAAAACTGCATGAATTGTATGTCTATCGTCATGAGTATGCTCCGGTAGCCTCGTCGGTTTGGCATGACCCTTCTACGGCGTTGGTCCTAGTTTGATTGGAAAGGAGGGCTAAGTCAAACGCTGGCTTGGTGCTCCAAAAACTCACTTGGCCGATTGATGCATGTTCATCCTACACCCAATTTTTGTTTGTAGAGAGTATAAAAACCTAGGGCTTGGCACGCACCTACAACTTCCTCCCTTCTCCTTACTCCCGTAGTTGGCCTACTTACATCAGAAGAGCACCCTCAGGGCCATCAGAAAAAGAAATAGAAAAAAAAAACGCAGCAAATAAACAATCTATTAATCACCAGGTAAGTGTTTAATTGTGAAGTCAAGCGTGATGGTATGATATAGGGCGGACTAGTAGTATATATGCATATACTGATAGTCCAAGGGTCAATTTCGTTAGGAGCAATATAATTAAACCGTTGTGTATCGAAATGGGGCATGCGCACTCTGATAACTGAAGTGTGTATATTTGTATGAGATGGTTCAGAAAAATTACTTCTGCCTTGCTGAAAAACCCTGGAAATTTAGCCTTCAACACTTGAAGAGGTTAAATAAGTTAAACGCCTACAATTAAGAAATTAATTGCATGTTTTATATTAATTCATTTATTGCTATTCTTATAAATTAAAGGGCTAATAAGGCGACTGATGTGTGTACCGGTGACCTCATCTACGTTTCCCAAAAGCCAAAATTCAATTTACGAAACGCGCCAGAAACTTATCCTGATCGCAGCGATTAGGAGTGGAGTGGAGATATTTTTGTCGGATCTTAAGGATCGGCGTCCCACCATATAATGGATTAATTAATTTCCCGATGATTTTAGTTTTGTGAAGTAACATTTAAAAATTGCTACCTTACTCTGCAGTACACATATTAAATCCGAACATTCAACGTAATATTTTGTTACAAATAGTAATGTGAACTTTGGAATAACAATACCTTCCTACCTTTCTATAACTGCTAAGCAACGGGTAGTAAAAGTACGTACAAATATGTCAAACACATCGTAAAATGTAAGTATTCTGTAGTCAGAAACGCTCAATAATTATTATGAAATTTAAATAACTATAAGAAAAAGAAGAAATTCCTTATAATATTTAACTTCACTTAGGTCTTAAAAGCAGGTGAAAGTGAAATGAGGTGAATATGGAGCATAGGTGAAATGCTAATGCGGGGAAACAGGAGTCCTTCGAGAAAACCGGCTGGTCAACGGTAATGTCCACCACGTTTCCCACATGCAAAAATCCTGCTTAACCCGTCGGGAATCTAAACCCTGCCACCTTGGTGTGAGGCGAGTAGTCTGACTAATACACCACCGCCGTCCTCCTTAGCGAATACGGGAGTCACGCCTTTTATTCGCGTGCCACACAAATACTTTCGCCGAATAATTCTTTCTAAACTAGCTTCTTTTTCCCCTAATGCGGTAAGAATGAGTGTTAGTGTTTATTTTTATCGCGTTCACTCAGAACAGATTCGCAAAGGAACTACTACAGTACTTCATGATAATTGATTTCAGGCCCATCAATTTAATTAATTTCGTAATTACAGAATATAAATTAATATATTTTCTACAGATTAACTTATATAAGATGAGAGCTCCTGTCTTATACAAAGCTATGTTTTTAAGGGCACTTACAATTATCCTCCTCCAGTGTCCACGGAATGTCTCATTGCTATGAAAACAATATTCTATTTCGAAATAACTAATATTAAATCACCGTGATCACAACACAGGCACTGCTTTTGAGGGGTTCGCAGTAAATTACTCGTAAGAACTGCTTTGGATTGCTAACGTGGTAAAACTCTTATATAAAAAAAAAATTATGGACGAATTGTTTGAGGTAAATCATACGTGTGTGTAACGTCTGAGAGGGCTGATGCCAAAGTGATGCGTGCATGAACCGTAGTAACAGTTAGTGGTTGCACCAGTAGTACGTATTGCACGGTGACGCCAAGTTAAGATGGCGCTAGTGCAGTGGCTGGCTGCTCGACAACCTCGACAATGAAACTAACAATGTGGGCAGCGACTAAGTAGCGCCCGCTCTTGGCTTTTTATGTTTTGACACTATTAGTGTTTGATATAACATTTTTGAAAATGTAACATTTTTAGGATATAGAATATTATTTCGTTAGATTTGAGAAAGATATATCTTTCGACTTGTACTATTGTTTTTGTAGTCATTCTGAGGTATCTGTGAAAAAATATAATATAATTTATACCAATTGGTAAACAAGTCAAGGTGCTCAAATGATATTACATACGTGAAAACCACTGAGTCACATACTGTGCCATTTCATTAAAAAAAAGTTTGAACAATTAATGTTATGTAAAATCTTCGGTACAATAACTTGTATCGTGAGACGAGATTTCTTGACCAGCGGAGAAATTTGGACCACGAGGTATTTTATTCTGTATGCTGGCAGCCCTACCATTTTGCTCTGGTGATTTTGCATTCTTTTCTACTGTAAGATTGCAAAATGGGTTTAAATAAAACCACACTTTTCTAAGGCAACACCAATATGATATGTATATTTGTCTCCCTTAATTGTTAAGTTCTAAAATTAGTACGAATTTTTTTTTTACTGAGATTTGATTTTAAATAAAAGCCACATGTGTCAGAGAAACCCTTTCCTATTGTAATACCAAGTTGAGTTATGTGTATTCTCCTCAAAATTCAGATTTAAAAACAAAAAATATATATTTTCAAGTCAGCTTTGGTACAAAAAATAATAGACAAACGCCTATCATGTATGGTCACACAGTAGCAACCCTGACTTCAAAACCGATAGGTTGTATGTTCGATTCCAATCGAGCACAATAAAGATGGTTTATCCTCAGTGGATTCGCATCCCCACTATAAGCAAGTAACAGTTTATAAACCTGAACTCTTAAAATTTTCGCACTGTTTACTGCTTGTGCCTGATTAACCCGTGTGCAGAAGGACAAAATATAATTGTTACTGCTATATGTTTCCTCTTTCTTATTTTCCCCTTGAGGTTCATCTCAACCACGCCCGACGGATAACTTGAACAAGCAAAGCGCGCGCTAATTTCCAAGATAATACCTCATGAATTTTCTGCAAGTAACGTCTCTCGGGTATAATGGAGTATGTGTGGCAAGACTGTTTTTACAGTATTTCCCAAGCTATAAATTCAATTATACCATTCCGTGGCCGGGATTTCGCAGTTACGTAATTCAGCCGAAAGTAAAAAATTGTTAATGCGAAACCATAGGATATATTAGTGTAAATATAAGTGTGATCCCTCCACTAAATTCTAATTTTCTGAACTTTTAAAGTTTTTAATCGTAGAGTAGTGAAGGTTGTACCTATGTTCGAAAATATCTTGAAATTGTCATGACTAAACGGGCCCGCCTGCTTTGTCAGAAACACCTCTTGAAGAAGCCCCATCAACTTCATGAAATTTATATTCGAGTCAAAAATCTTTGGTATTTTAATCTGTAACCAGTTATGCAACAAGAAAAACATACATTAGTCTCAAATTATTTAATTGTATATTATTAACATTAGAAATCACTTTACTACCTGGGAATGTATTTAATCACAGTTACTACTCTGCCAGTTTAATAAAACATATCAATCTAATAGTTCATTATACAGAATACAGTCAATTGTATGCACTTGTTAAATGTCGAATTTACATAATTTGCAGCATAAATAAATCATCAGACTGCGGCAGTTAATGACGAAGACGAGATATAAAAAATTACACTTATTTTGTTGAAATGTAAGTTCTGGTTCGCAAAGTTACTTTTCGATGGCGTTAATTTATGCTAGTAGGCTAACCGAGGAGCAACTTAAGAACTTTACCTAAGTGACGAAACGTCGGCTTCAGTTTGTCTGCTACCTCCTCGTCTTGCCGAAGATCTGCAGGGGCCGCTGTGGTGTAGCGGCTAGAGCTTGTTGAACTTACAACACACTTTGCCAACTTAGCTGCTGTTTTCCCCTGACTAAATATCAGAATTAACATATCCAGATGCAATGATTTATCACGAGAAATGTTGACATATTGTTTGTATTGTGGACTCAGCTACTAGAGCGCTCGCACCCTACCAACGCGAACCACTTTGGGTTCCTGGCGGTGTCACTTACGAATTTTCGCACGTGGGAATCGTGCCGGACGATGCCGCTGGCCAGCGGGTTTTTCTCGGGTACCTCCAGTTTCTCTCCTCCTTGCAATCCGTCGCTGCTCTATATCCACCTCGTTCTACCGTCATCGACTCTCAAGACCTCATTGTAAAGAACCTCTCAAACCACTTCGACTGCACTTCACTCCGAACATCTTCAAGAACTTCTGCGTTAGGGTCCTGATCAAAAACTCTGATCCTACGTTAGGTTGCTTCCCCTCGCTTCATGCTTAGATGCGATTCTTCTTGGCCGGTAGAGGTACGTATACAATCATGGGGCATTTCCAGTCTGGATATTGCCAGAGTGCAAGAAGCACAAATTATTTTATCATATTTTGGCGTGGCACGTTTGAAATTATTCAGGAACGCGATCCCGTGGTGAGCAGCCGAAGAGAACGCTCAACTCCAAGAGCTGGCCAGCGCTTAAGAAGACAGAAAGCAGCAGTCTCTTTATCGTGTTCGCAAGTGAACGTACCTTTAATTTATTTAGGCTAGATTTCAAGACCAGTAATCTTAGGACATAATTCTCGCTTAGCATGAATTTTTTCAACGGACGTAAATTTTAGTGTCGTTCTCATAGTTAATCAAGAGGACGTTAAAAATACTGAAAGTACATATAGTTAATTTGCGACAGCTGAATTAACCTTCCCACCAGAGTCGCAAGTCAGCTAGTGTAACAAAGTTTTTTTTTCTAAAATTAATGATTTTTAAGTTTTAATTAAAATTTGTTTCTCCTGTCGACGAGGAGACTATTGTGCATGAGCCTGCGGTCTGCCTTCCCCGCACTCACCCGGCCGCCTGTCCCCAGCCGGCGACCTGCGTGATTCATGACTCCGCGAGGACCGATCCTGCCCTTGGTAGATCCCTCACGAACCAGGAGCAAATAAGATTATGAACCACCTTCCGGGTTATGAATATTTGTTTTTCTTATCCTTTTATACATATAGTAAAAATATAAAATTAACATAAATAATTGTAATTACCACATCTATATTCACTTATAAAAATATGTAAAGATTGACTGCCAAAGGTGCCTCACTGACTTCAAATGCAGAGGTCACCTTAGCAAAAGAAATCTGTGGTTAGCTGGAGGTTTGTTCGAAAGAGATGCATTTCTGGACGTTTGATATGGAAAATTGAAATATAGGTTTGCAAGTAGAAATATTTGTGGAACAGTTAAGGGAAATAACAGTAGGACGTTAGTGACGATTGTAAACAGCGCTCCAAGACGGAGTCCATCATCACTTCTCCTTCCTCCTTCGGCGGGGTCGCTCGCGGCTGGACTCTTGACGGCGCGGGCCGCAACGAACAGCTGACGGCGACCCCCTCAGGCTCGGTGACGCACAAACTGCGCCAAATATAGCCCCTGGCCGCGCGATCGATCAGCGTGATGCGATTACGAGAGCACACTCTCCCCTGCCCCGCCCACCGCGGCGACTGAGGTCGGCGGAAGCCCCTTCCAGAGGCGACGTCGGCGGCCGCCGTCGTGCGTCATGGGGGTGTCCCGTGTCGGACCGCACACTCGTAAACCGACCCACCTCCCTCTCCAAACCATATTTATCCCGTCCACACCCATTTCTCTTCATCCGTGATATTGCCTGCGAGATGGCGGGCCGCTTGACCCCGTTATCGGGATTCGCCAGCTTGAAGCATTAACCAACGTAGTGTCACAGAAAGTATGCAGAAATGAGTTTTTTGTTATTTATATTTTTTCGTTGCCACTTGTAAGTGACTAACTACAGTGGATAGGAGTGGAAAGATTTGAGCGGCTCTTGTGGGGAATGCAACACGTTAAAATACAGACATACGTCAGAAAAAGCCGCCAAGTTTCTTAAACGTTACATAAACGCTTCCTTAGCTCTACTGTAAGGGAAGTTCACTTGAATATAATGCAGAATGTGGGATTCCGCAGGTCAGTGGTTAATGCGAACCAGGGCTTGCCGGGGAGACTCGGCTTGCCCTAAAATCACGCTAGCCAGGCTCACGAAGACAATTTTATTGGAGCAGTAAGGGAGGGAGTTAGCCTCTCTTTTCCACCGCGTTTTAAATGAAAGACAAATGGGCGGACAAGGATGGACAAGGTCAGTGGCGTGACTGCTCTCGGAGGGGAGGTTGTTGTCGCTCTGAGGCCTGACCTTTACCGGGAAAACTTGGTATTGCGTCACATCACCGGGTCTCTGTCTAACATACAACCGTGAGCACAGCGAGCCACGAAGGAAGGAATGAGAGAAAGCAGGCACACTGATAGATGTCACCATCTTACCTCCCCTCTCATTGTTAAAAGAAATCCGTTTCTTCTTACGAGCGCTTTTTTTTCCATTCGGGTTAGAAACCGTGGCTCAGCGCAATGCTCACGGCCCTGGTAACGTGGTTCTCAATACGCGGCCCGCGGGCGACATGCGGCCCGCGACAATAGTCGTTCTGGGGTGTGCTGAAGCACAAATACACGAGACTCATGAAAACTGCAGACGAACGCGATGTGTACACCATATATTGGTGCTCAGATGGAGCTTGTTACCAAATAGAGAGGTAATGCTACGATTCAGACACATTTGTAACATTTTAATCGCTGGGTAGCACGCGCGTTCAGATTTTAAAATATGAGAGTTTTCATTGCATTTGGCCAGGATAGTTTACTGGCTTAGCATTCCCATGTTCTGTTGGCCAAAGTAGCCGCATGTCATGTCAAAATTAACTTTTTTGCTTTGCGATCATCAACACTCCATATCACTCCTAAATTTTCAATATTTGTTTGTAGACGTACACAGAATTAGTGAATAGATTCTATTTTTTTTTTTCTTGTATACCTGAAATCAAAACTAATTAAACATTGATTTGAAATAAAATAACTAAGCTATTTTTTAATTANATTTGTTTGTAGACGTACACAGAATTAGTGAATAGATTCTATTATTTTTTTCTTGTATACCTGAAATCAAAACTAATTAAACATTGATTTGAAATAAAATAACTAAGCTATTTTTTAATTATGCCTAGCAATCTATAATACATATGGTTTTTGCAAGTAAGGCATCACTAGGTTGTACGTAATTTAAACGACCATAAATTCTGAAGTCCAAACCCATCTTTTATTTCCATGTATTGGGGCTTCCGACAAAATGAGGACCTGGGCAGAGTTCACCCACTACCCTTTTCCCAATTGAACGAACCACAGTGTTAGCAAAGCAATGAGCAAAATCTTCTGTAGGAGTGTGCCATGATGTATCTTTCTAAAGAAAAGTAAATAAGAACTTTTGTAAATGTGAGATGTGTATAATTTTGCAGATATAAAAATAGCATTAAATACAAATACGTATTATCATTCAAGGAAATATTATGTGTAATGAATTATTAAAATTATTTTATTGCCCTTAAATAGCATGTTAAATGTTATAACAATTATGCATAAAACCATCTACACTCACGTTTCGGTAGGGCCTACGCACATATAATTATTTGTACTTTCGTTTACATAATAACTAGTAATTACAATTATCTTACAGAACTGCAAATTTAAATTGATCACAGCACTATAACATAGCTGTTAATGAATCCATCTTTACCTGTTTAAATCCGAAGCTGTGTAGTTGTCTGCCATGTACAAGCGCAAGGCCAGTCTAATTGGTTAATTCTTATATTTTTACAAATATGTTTCCTTCAAATATTCGAACAAAACTTGAATGAATAAAAACCGGTGCGATTTCTGTAACTTACTCAGTTCACAACGTAACATAACAGTTGGCAACAAAAGCTTATTTAAGAGCGCCACTACAATACATATATATACATAATAACTACCAACATATACCTAAACACAAATTTAGAAACAAAATTAAGTACTGAGCATAGGCATACACATGTTTCAAGTCGAAAAATGTCAGCGGCGCTGAAACTCGGCGATTTCAGCCTAAAGCTAAACTTCCCCAGTCTCGAGGCCTCAGAGATTAGCACACAACAATAAGTTACCTATCCAAATCTACAAAAATGTAAATTTATAAATTTTTACTCGCGACACATCAACACAGGGATAACAGCGTCGCTACTTCCAGTGTTACTTGACAAACATGTAAATAATTTCCAAGAGTTAAAAACATGACATCGAAAATGATCCATCCTAATCCAAGATAGTCAGGGAATCTTAAAATTGAAAAGCATATTTAAGAATAATATTCCTAAAAAATATAATTAATTTATCAGTCGTCAATGCCGCCGGTTCCCACTGGCTGATCAGATATTCAAAATTTTCCCATTTATTCTCACCATGGGAATGAATCATTGAACGTAATTCAAATACACTGATTTTTTAATTACACGGCTATGCATTGCAATAAAAAATCAAATGAATAATAAAATGTTACACTCAGAAAAAAATTCTAAACAGGAGTTAACTTTGCAAAACATTAAATAAATATGAAGATGTGATTTTATATTGCCTATTTATAAATAAAAAACTTTAAATAAAATATTTAGATTTACATTGTTGATTACAAAACACATTAAGTAAGATACGCAAACTGTAGCAGGCAATATGGATTCTTTCATTATCTATTCACATTCTTTTGCTCTTCTCTGCTTTTATTTTTCAGTCTGAGCATTTTTTATGTACAATGGGTTCCTACAACGCAGACCTTGCGCATGTCTCGAGATCTGCTAACACACATTCATAAAAAAAACTTACAACTAAGAAAAACGTACAACTACCGAGGATGCATTGTACGCATGCCCATATGAACGCGTGCTCCAGCCCACATCATGATACACAGGAATGAATGGCACGCCATATTCATCGACAATTCCTTTAGATATTGCGATTCCGCGTTCAATCTTGCCATTAATTTTTTTTCATGTATTATTCCAGTTTGTCCTCCCATTTCTTATACAAGGATACATTTATGGTTAACTACTGACTCAAGAGACAAAAAACTGAACGCTAAAATAATCTGTTTGGATATGTCGTTGCAATATTAATACCTGCTCAATACGTTTCTAGTGCCGATTGCATTTCCGTTTGCTCATATTAGGAACCTCTGCCAGTGCCATAATTTCTTCAGCTTGCTGATGACCTATTACAATAGACAGAGCACCCCAAACAAACGCATCGTTAAGCTCGTCTCCTTTGCTTTTTTACTCAGTGCTGACTATTAGTGTTTCCTCGCACATTGGCCACTCATATTTTAAAAAAAACTGCATTGGCCTTTTCTCTCTTCTGAATCGAAGTCGAATCTTCCTGTTGTACATTTTATTTCATGTGCTGCTATAGCTGTTAGCTGTTTGGGCAGGTGGGAAATAGTCAGAAATCGGCCACCAGACAGTTTTTCACGTGGCTCCTCTTGCTGGTATTATGACACAAGATCAGGAAAACAATAATTGAGGCACTCATTTTCTGATAGGGGCAGAGGTTCGATGCTAGAAATATCAAAACTGCAGCAGAAAAACAATAACATCATTTCTACATTATATAAAGACCTTAATAAAGTTTACAAAGTTTTCAACTCTTGATACCTCCCCAGCGCTATTGCGTATAAGTAGGTATTGATTCTGCTCCCTGCGTAAGGCACCAGCAATTGATGCTAGCCCTCAGTGTTAGGGCGTAGGAATATGTTGACGCTACTATCCCTAGGTCCAATTTACCAAATAAATTCACCTTCTTTGCGAGTTAACATATGTCAGTTTTATATTCGCTTAACAGGTTAACTTCTACATGAACACACGAGACAACTCCTCCCCCCTCCCCCCACAGCTTCATAGGCTATGTAGGGCTTGACGCGGCGATTTGTGCCGTGGGGAACAAGGTTCGTCACACTTCCTGTATGTCTCTACTTAGCTGTCTCGAGGCGATGGTCCATCTCCCAGCCGGCGACCTCGGGACCGCTCCGAATCTCGGTGGACCGGCTGCGACGCCTGGACTGCGACAGTTCCTCGCCGACCGGTGTTGACGTCTCGATGCCTTCTCCCGAACTCGTTCCTGCCGGCTCCACTCCGCACTCCTCGCTTGAAATCGGCCGACTGCCTCGTTCCTTCCTCTTCCTCGTGTTTTTGTAAACTCGTTCGCCATATTAAACTCGCATCATCTCTGCACGTGGCCGGGCTGACCACCGCGTCCTCTGGGTCATAAAATCGTGTTCGGCGCTCCGGCTACCCGCACGTGGGCCCAGCGTCGTCCCTCGATTCTGGCATCGAAGTTTATTGCCCCGCCCTGCATGTGCTGGAACACTTGGTGGCCCCTTGGTCGGCGCATGTGTTTCTTCTGCCTCCGGATATCGCGTCGCTATTATTCTCGCACACTCGCCAAAAGCTCTCATTATTTATTGCGGTAGCCGGCTCGGGAGAGACGCAGCTGCTGCTGTGAGCTTAGCGTCCTCTTGTAGCTGCGCGACGCAGCTGCGCCTGTCTTCCTCCGCATGGGCGTGTTCATTCCGTCTCGGAATCCTGGCGTCATTCTTCTAGCACGCTCGCCAAAACCTTAATATTTATTGCGGTAGCCAGTCTGCGAGTCTCGACAGAGTGTGCCTTCTGACGAAAAAATATCCTTCGGGACGCGAGACGCGTCACTCTTACAGTTTGAACTTAATCAGAGCAGGGGCAGGACATGAAAATCTGAAGCCCCAAACATAATCGAACTCCTGGCTGCCAAGTTTGCCAACGCGCGTCATTCCTCGGTTACTGGACAGAGATAAACAATGTTATTTCTTACTTATTACATTTACAAATGCATTTTAGAATCATATTAAAATGATGCTGCATTTTTTTTTGTACTTTAGACTGTTACAGCTCACCATGTAACGCAGTTAATACCTTTCCCCGTAAAAACAGTCATAAGTGAAATGGGTAAAGTAAATTCAACCTAAATCTTTTGGTCTTATGCCATAGCTCAAAGGCGTGTCTCTGAAACTTTTTTTTATATCTGAAAATTAGTTTTAACTTATACGGTATTTATTTTCCTTAAATTAATAGCATACTCTATTCTGAGCACCCCAGTATGAAATAATATTATCCAAAAGCAAGAACTGTTTAAAACCAACTTGAATTATGGAAAACCTTGACTTTATCAATAGTACGCGGTTATACCGTAACAAAAGTTAGTAAAATCGCTTATAGCTTTGCAGTAAAAACTGGATCATTGTTTTCTTATAAATCCACAGAAACAATATCAATACAAATAAATTTCGCATTCTCATTAATCAATTTTAAACCAACACGCTTCTTCGCTTATAATTTCCCACTACAGTATTCCTGACAGAGTGAGCAGATAAAACATAAACAGAAAACGATACGGCAAAACACTAATTTTTTTGCTGAGTATTTTCCGATCTTTCCTAACACTTATTTTTACTAAAAAATAATAGTTCGTAAAATTTCAGAATTGCTATTAAAAAACCCGTCTTAGTGTTATTTAAAATTAATCTAAAAAAATGTATAAAATTGAATAAGAAGTGATTAGATTTTAGTATTGCATTTTCTCGAAATCACCTTAGTTCTACTGCCACATTTTATATTACTGCACTTTTTGTGTGTATGTTTAAACTATATATAGTGTATACATACACACACTTCGTGTTACACATGTGAA
Organism: Clitarchus hookeri; assembly: GCA_002778355.1. Classification (NCBI taxonomy): domain Eukaryota; kingdom Metazoa; phylum Arthropoda; class Insecta; order Phasmatodea; family Phasmatidae; genus Clitarchus; species Clitarchus hookeri. The sequence continues at coordinate 242,845 of NQII01001357.1, forward strand.
TGCAATAGCATGACATTATTAACTGTTAAAATGTTTTAGAATATATAAAAACTTAAAAGTAACTTATTACGCACGTCTACAACAATTTATTCAACTACTGAATCTTGCAATTCAGTGGCATTGTGACAAAAACAGGTGATATTTACTCTGTACAGCAATCGGAGAATAAGACTTGTTATAGTATTCATAAAACTAATTCTTCGAAATTCCATTTTCATTACAAACACAGTACAACTTTGTAATACACAGAGGCAAAGGAACCAGAAGAATCGAAGAAGGCGGTGTAAAATGACATTCATGCACACGCATAGGTACGCTCACGTGTAAACGGTGTAACACGTTAGGACGCAAAAAAAAAAAAACACTCAGTGATCGGGGACGGAATTTAAAAATGATGCCTAGTGGCAGAGAACAAACTATTTTGCANGATACACAGAGGCAAAGAAACCAGAAGAATCGAAGAAGGCGGTGTAAAATGACATTCATGCACACGCATAGGTACGCTCACGTGTAAACGGTGTAACACGTTAGGACGCAAAAAAAAAAAAAAACACTCAGTGATCGGGGACGGAATTTAAAAATGATGCCTAGTGGCAGAGAACAAACTATTTTGCAATTATGAATAGAATAGCTCCAAGGCTTTCACTACAATGTCGTGATTAAATAAAAACAATGTCATGGTTAAAAAAAGATAACTGCATTTTAACATAATATGTAAGGTAAGAAATGGTTTACAAAAGCAATTTATACCGTTGCGATGTAGAGGTAGTAGTGAAAATCCCGAACTTTCAGTACGTTTTAGTAATTTTGTTTTTCTGTATTGCTTCTTAATGAAAATATTCAGGAATTAAACTTTCCTATTGTAATTAAGGAACCGCAGTGGTCGAGCGGCTAGAGCGCTCGTCTTTCACCAAGGCGATCCGGGTTCGATTCCCGGTGGGGCACTCCCGGATTTCCGCATGTGAGAATCGTGCCAGGCGATGCCTCTCGTCGGCGGATTTTCTCGGGGATCTCCCGTTTCCCCCGCTCTTGCATCAACCCGGTTGTGCTCGATATCCACTTCGTTTCACCCTCATCAGCTCTGATAGCCGAAATATCTGAACTGAACTCTTGTAATTTACGTGCTCCATCAGAATACTTAATGTGTTGATGGATTTGTTGTGGTCGCGCACGTCACATTATGTAGCCAAGATGGCCCCTGTTCTGGTGACAACTAATCATTATGTTGATTGGTAACGTTCGTCACAGAAGGTTCTTCTTCGCAGGATTTCCTGCAATACATACATGGAAATTTTTTTTTTAATTCGTTCTGTGTTTTACATGAACAGTTGCACAACTTCATTAATAAGTAAATTATTCACCTTAGACTTGCATCATTTATGAAAAGTATGATAAATAAATCAAATAATAACTTATCTACTGTGAAAGTAGTCATTTTGTTTACTTTGTTCTTTTATTTTCTTTGCAATTGCACACTGGCATTTCGACTTTTTTTTTCGAGCCCTTCTCAGTGGCGACTTTTTCGGTATAATTGTGTACCATAAAAAAACTCAGGTCTTCAGAGACAATGCAACTGATACGCTTTTCTTTACTAAAAACCGGGAAAATTAAAAAGTTTTACAGCGAGCTTCGAGTTACTCCAAACGCTTTGCTCCTTTCCTGGTCCCTTTCAACGGATAGTAGGACGAAGATGGTTGACATGATGTAAGACCTACTTCACTCCTAAGGACCACGGTTCACGGAAGAGCTCAGCGATGATAGTAGAAAGGGGGGGGGAGGTTGTGTGGTTGCTCAACTTGTATGAAGGGGAAGGGGTGTAAGGCCAGATGGTAGCAAGTGAAGTGTGCGAGAGGATATGGTAAACAGCCGCAAGGTGTCGCCACTATCCGGTGCTCTGATCACTTAGCGCTAGTTCAGTTTACACGCTACTCTCTATCTTCACGTGAATCTCGTGAATTTTAGAACCGATTGTAACGAATCGAAACGTATATGAAATTTTAAAGTACAGACTCGAACTTGAGATACAATTTAACTATAACTGATAGTTAAATGTTTTTTCAACTCTTCTTAAAATTTGTGTTTTCACATAACGACTTATTTATGAAAAAACAAATCGCGACACAACAAAACCAGGAGTGCTTACATGTTCGAAATTGGTTTTAATCCGATATAACATGTCTCAACATGTATCTTCTAAAGTTACACTGCAAAGAGCCTTGTGCTTTTTAAGATTTGAAGATTTGATAGAATAATAAAAATACATAAAATTAATTATAACTTCATAAAAAAAATTCATATTAAATGTTGTATGGAATTGCCAAACAAATCTTATACATTTGCTATCTCATTATAATAAATCAAAGAAAATGAAGTTTTTCGATCAATTTTGTTGGCACACCATTACCCTTAACATCGAGGTGTTGAGAGCTGATGAGCGTGAAGTGAGGTTAGTATGGGGCAGCACAGGAATGCAAGGGTGGAGAAAGCGGGAGATCCCCGAGGAAACCCGCCGACCAGCGGCATTGTCCGGGACGGTTCCCACATTCGAAAATCCGGGAGCGACCTCACCGGGAATTGAGCCCTGTTCGCCTGGGTGAGAGGCGAGTAATATAACTACTACACCACCGCGGCCTCGGATAACTACGGGAGTTAGGAAGCAGCTGGGAGTGAGGTGCATGCCAGGTCAGGTGGGCCTACACGTTCTAGGAACTATTACTACAGGATAGTGGAGGAGTGAGTCTTCAAAACGGCCTTGTATATGTTGAAGAAGTGGCAAAGCAGCAGTTTGTGGCCTGCCCCTTTCCCAATGCATATATTAGATCTGAGCCTGACGAGGGTCATGGTAAATCCACGAGGCCACAGGAGGAAACTTACGATTACAGGCCTGCTGGTTGAGTTCTCCATGCTATTGCATGCAGTTGTTAGAGAGTGTAAGGAAGACGAAAGATATTGACGAGCATGGTAAGAGGGCTGGAGGTGCTCGTCATACAGCTGTGTTAAAATGTGTCCTCTGGATGGGACACGAAAAGACTCGACCAGCTAACCCTTGCTGCCAGCTGGTGGCAGCTGTGTGAATCCAGTCTCGATGACGAGTGCTGTGGTCAGCCGACAGGCATGTTCTCCTGCGAGGTAGAGAGCACACGACAAATACCCATATATACAAGCACATTTTCATGCACAAGTGCAAAAATGTTTTTTTTACATGTTCTGGCTGCCAAAATGGCAGCCGCAGGAGGATATAAAGGGGGAAAAGGAAACAATTACGTCATCCAAGATGACCGCGGCTTGCCCCCTCGTCCCGTACCCGGCACAACTGCCTTACAAATGTCTATTCCGCTATGTGACGCTGGACGGAAAGGGATGTTTTCAGCCTTGCAATCGGGAGAAGGGCAAGGAGATACAAGGTAGGTCGCTGAGGGCACTTGCGCGACACCGAGGAGATTTCCTGGGCAGAGGTCGCACATGCTAGTTAGAGGTGGAAGTAGAGATCTGCACGTTCACATCGCCACGTACAGTGCCACCCTTGTATTACGCGGGGGTGGGGTGGGGTGAGGGAAGGAAAATCGTGCACCCTGCTGTTTAAACTACACGGGAAAAGGCGGCCTATGAAATATCCCGTCGGCATCCGCTTTTCTGGATTTACTTAGCGCGATCCCGCGGAATACGCGGCCCGCAAGTCCGCGATGTTATGGAAATTAACACGCGCCCCGCATTTACATTTGTAAATTGGTTCCGAAAGGGGTGGGAGAGAAAAAACCGCAGGAGTTAGAGAGTGCCTGCAATTATCACGAGCGACTGAACACGATTCGTAACCGCAGAGAGCACGGATTTACTTTTCGAAACTTTTCCGCGCCCAGCAGCTCACCCCAGCGATCTCTGGCGAATTCTCAGAGAAATTCGCTAACTGGGGATGTGTTTACGTAGCCGAGGGGAAAGAAACTGCATTAATTTAAAAGTCATGCAATTTAAATGGAGCTGACTTATTTGACCTCAAATAAAACACGGATTAAAACTAATTCTTGATTATTTAACTTATAAATGCCCTGCTTAATTACTTCTTCTTTCCCCAACTGAAAATTCTTCTATTTGACGTAAAAAATTACACCTTAATACAGGTAGTTATCACAACACATGCATCGTTAAAATATAGTTGTAATATTTTCAATACATTAATAACTTACAGTAAACACCAATTGTTGCTCTGACTTTATGAAACACAAACAAACAAAATTTCAGTTGTCAACCGATGTCAAATAAAGGGAGAGAACTGTTTTTCGTAATTGAATGCAAACTCTACTTTAAGCTCTGTCAGTCAGTGCTCATATCAAATTTGTGCTGTTACTATGAGATTACTTCTTCTGTGGTTGTTTTCAAACATACTGAACTCATCGTGAACTTGGTATTACGTATTAGCTGTAAGAAGGTGTTACGAGGTGTGGTCAGGCCCTTAGCTGAGTGGTCTGCCTGATCACACCTTCACTTATTTATCCAGGACACGGGCCATGATCGCTGAAATTAGTTATGAAATCGCAAACCACAGAAATCCCCTCCTCCGGCCAGTAAACGGGGAAAACGCACCCGTTATAGGGCAATGTAGTCCGTGGAAGGCGTATTTTGTCGTCGGGCCATTGGAACGAGAAGACCACTGAAGATGGGTTGACTTGCGCCATCTTAATCAGTCTGCGGAATCATGAACTAGGCGGTGACTCTCCAATGAGGCTTTAATAAGAATGTGGTTGGTTAAATTTGTATAATATTGTTTAATATTTCATTATATTCAATTATATTTATATTGTATAATATTGTACAACTTCTTTTATATAGTATCCATTTAAAAATTTGTATAAAAATAGGTATTTGTATAACCGTCCCCATTTAGACATTTCCTAAGAAATTGATTTTAAACAGAAACATAAGTTAGCAAAAGGATGTTAATGCCTAAGAGTAAAATTGACGAAGACTATTCATAAATAAATTAACTTTAACGCACGTCTCAACATGCAAGTTTCCAAGGTCGGACACACTCAGAAATATAATAAACCCATATATACATATCATGATCAAATTTACAAGTAAAATTTAAATAACCCTACTCCTCATAAACTATTGAGGCCATATTATTTCTTTAAAGTAAAATGTTACTGCAAATTAGGTGCTTAGATAATCTGTGAATGCATTCTGTAAATAAATTGGCTTGTAAGTTTCAGAACAACTGTACCGCACGTTCATGAACAGCAGCTGCCAGCAGTGACGTCGCATTACCTCATCCAAAGTCCCTCCGGAGTGCGGCGCAGCAATGTCCGCGATAGCAAAGGCATCAGGACACCTGTTCTGACGTCACACACAGCAATGTCAATGCGCGCACTTTCATTACACTACATCAGATCTACTGTTAAACGCAGCTCGCGATTCGTACACAGGTAACCAGCGGTTTCCATATTTTACATACACCACTTACACTGCACCCTGCAGGTAACGGTAAAACTTACATAATAACTTTACTCAAAAAATTTGTTATATCTTAACAAAAAAAAATCAACTTAAACAAATTAAGATTACCGATAGAAGGCCTCCAAGATCAAATGTTTTTAAATTATTTTGTATAATGGAAGAAAAAAATATTATAAATTAATTGTAATATAAAAAAAAAGAATCTGAGAAAAAATTTTATTTTTCAATGGTAGCAACAATATAAATATTAAAAATAAAAAATTTATACATTAAAACAGTCTACGAATGATACAAATTTATAGTAACGTGGCCACACAATAAAATGTAGTTTTTACATTACACTTTTCATATTGAATTTTTAGATTTTCATTCTTGTATAAATAAAAAACTTTGTTGTAAAATTAAAAATAATGTTATACACATATTATTATTATATAAACATTTTGTGGTCAAATACGTTAACATTCGTTACATTAAACATTAGTTTTGTTATTTTTAAATACTAGTGTTTATTAGAATAAATGTACTAATATTATGTAACAACTTAACTATTTTATTCTGGAGTTAAATGGAAGACGGTGCCAGATATCAAAACGTCTTCCATTAAGCAAGTGACTACCGATAGGGACTACAGAGGCCCTGTGAATATAAGTCTGAACTCAACAACCCCGTGAACTATGTAAATGCGGGTAGAAATATTTAATATCAGGTTCTTATAATTAGAGGAACCACGGATAACTAGCGTAACATTCAGGTGCTAGGTTACAGTTATTGAAAAACTTAAGAAGCAATCTCGGTGAAATTCGTTCGTTGGATGGAATTACAGAGATGACAGGTCTGTTCCGAACTGCGTTGCCCATGATTACGCCTTCCTTTCCTTGCGAATTTAAAACTGGCCAGGCATGTCGAACAAGCCGTGATACAGCTGATGAGTATTCACAAACACGTATTATAATGAGTGACTGGAAATCAAGCCTGTCCCAAAACGGATACGCGTCAATCTTTTGAGAATTAATTTGATAAGTTGCAATTCCTTTGTGCAATCGAAAAAAATTTCTCCTAAAAGAAACCTGGGCATTAGAGCATATGGCTGAGAACAAAACAATAGAAGGAAAGGGACCTCCTAATTATAGTGAACACGACCGTGACGTCTTAGCGGTGACAATAACTTTGAATGCGATCAGATTAACTCACAATTAAGACAAACTAGAAGTGAGTGTCGCCTATATTCACTACTGCATACCCATCAGTTACGCTGGTCTCTGTATTTCCGTTTACAACCTTCCTACTGGGTCACACTTCACCGGACATACCTACTGTATTGTACAACGTTCATTACTGGCCGGCTCTCTGCAAATGTAGTGCCGAGTTGAAAGTGTCCCAATCAAATGATCTGTGCTACGTACAATAATATGCAATCGGTGCTGTTCTTTTGTGATTTACACCTTGAGTGTTGCTAACGCAATATTACTTTCTAGAGAACTCCATGAAAAGTTCTGGCGAAGTAATATTTCTTCGCCCATTTCTTCAAAAAATGTGGAGGATGTCAGTGAACGCCATACATATCAGTTTAGTTAAGGCTACGTAATATTACGCCCGCAGCACTCAAAGTGTTATAACACTCCGATGGCCATGGAGAAGTGTTTTGGAGTGTTAGTCAGAGCGAGCAGCGTTTTGTTCGTTGGGCAGGAGGCGCGGGTGGGTGGAAATTTTCATCGCAGCTTGTCCGAGTCATATATGTCGCTTGCACGACAGATACAAGCATGCGATGTGTATGGTTGGAGAGTGTGGTGCAAATCCCAGAGTAGTTGGTCCGGCAGAAGGAAAAGGAGGGGTTGGGGTGGGACAAAGACCGGACCGCTTAACCCGGACAGAACACTTGATGGCGCGCGTGTGTGAATGCACGCGCAGGGAATCACTCCGGGCCGATTGTGCCGCATGTTGCCGCGAGGGCCAGTCTGGGGCTGGCAGGCGTGCCCGGGACCGTGTTAGTGAGCTGCCGCTAATGCCCGGGTTAAGCCCCTCGTCCATCCGGCGAAAACAGCGCTCGAATTGGCCGCCCTGACAATGGCCGCTCGCTATGGGCACGACAAGCGATTGCCCGTTGTAATGCCCGACCTCGCTTTCAGCCGATGTCCTCCCTCCTCTTCTCCCTAAATCCTTAAAACTGCCTCACCCATCCCCCATTACACACACCACCACAACGGAAAAAAACTATAGCACTCGACTTGCCACTCAAATTTATTCCGGATCATCGCTTACGCGCTCTTAGTTAGGTAAAACATTTCGAATCCCCTCCTCCCCCTCCCGCACATTCAACACTTCTGGCATACTGCTTAGACAGTGAAATGCATATTCGCGTTTTTGAAATCAACCTTTGAAAAATGTCACTGCCCCTACCAGCACATATTTTAACGGGCACGCTGACTGACATGAGTTTAGCAACGTTGGCAACGACGTACACTGTAAAAAAAATTGTGTAATTTTACTCTAAATGTATGTGGCAGCAGTGTCTCCACTGACATCGGTGTAAATTTACACAATTTGTTAATGGTTTTTTACTCTTACGCCCAAGTAAATTTAGCCTACAAATTAGTCTAATAACATTTACTTTGTACAACTTACTTTACATAGAATGGTGTGAAATTACTTTTTCTATGTAGCAGAAAATAAACTATAAAATTCGTGTATTTTGACCCCGCCATAAGTAAATTTACACAGACATCGTAATTGTAATTTCACCACTGTGTACGTGTATTTTCTTACTAACAAATAGTAAAATAGCAGATTCGCTGTAGTTGTAATTACACAATTTCTGTACCTTTTTCACTCTTTCACTAAGCAATTTTACCGTTAGGATATGTTTTTTTACAACTGCGTCATATTAATTCACATACTTTGTATGTGTATGTTTATAATTTCGATGCTATTTTACTCCATTTTGTAACTTGGTTGTTTAACGGAGTTATAAAAACTAATCTCCAAAATGTGGGTAACAATTGACTTCAAATATAGAATACGTAGTTATATAAAATAAAGCCAGCATATTCCATTAGCGTGAGTTAAGATTTCCGTTTGAACACACAAAAGCAGTTCGAAGTAGTTCTAATCCCTACCTCTAGATCGCATGTTTTAAACAAATAATTGTATCTATATTTCAATTCACAGGAATACTAGAGTAAAATTACAAATACTCTTCTCGTTTAAGCAAATTACACATAGAAGTGTAAAAATATCGAAAATTTGTATTTGTAAATATACGCTCATAGATACTCCAGAATGTAAGGCAAGTTAACAAACACACACGGTCATTGTAAAATTACACAATAGCAGGTGCACAACTATAGTGACATTTTGTGTTCATAAAACGACTATGTAGCAGTAAAAATACGTAACTTAAGGTTTCAATACAGTGAGTGGGTGTATTTTTACACATTCTTCAAAATCTGCAAATTAACGCCAACGTTGTGTTTATCAAGCCATACATTCATGTATTCTCACCAAATACATATAGTACTCTCTGGATTATTACGAATATTTGTGTAAAATTACACGTACTGTAGTTGTTTTTAACATTACACATAAAATGTAAAATTACCAAAAAATTTTATGTGCAAATTTACTTATTTTTTACAGTGTAGGGACTGTAGTTCCATGTCTCAACTTTGAAGCAAAAGTGTGAGGTACTGAAGTTCTCTCTTTTATTTTTTTGTTTTTTTTTATATATATATGTGAAAATAAGTGAATCTGTAAAATATTTAATTCACTACTAATTTTACAGTCTCACTTGACCAACGCATGAAGAAAGCGATCAGGCCCATGGCGATGTCAACTGTATACATATATGTTTCAAGAATATACAACGAGCATAGAAGTAGATCTTAAGCAGGGCTTTCTAAAGTGCTCAGTTTACAGTAGACATAATATAAATAAAAATTTAGTTAATAAGATGTTGTTTACTGGAGTCGCAACATAATGTCTCGGGGATCGGAAAATATCAGATGAGTTAGAATCAAATATCACCCAACAAGTCATTTTGTCAGTGATCGTATTCGTGCACTCACGGCCGTAATTGTACTTTCCAAACTAACGTCAAAGAGTAGGTAAGTACTCAGAAGCGAACTGAAGTGTCGATTACTTGATGTGGGCGTATCCATTCTCTGATTGGCTGTGCGAGGCTCTGAAAACGGACGTTGTGCCTGATTCGGTATTTCGTGCTGCGAATGATTCCCTAATGGCTGGGCTGCCAGCTGGCAAGTAGAGAGAAAGGCGGTGTTAAATGTTTCTGGCCAGTGACGCCATTTCGCTGGCGTTTGCAGTTGGAGTTTACAGAATAAGAAGCTGTTTCACCTCTGCGTACTTTGTGCTAATGTCATGTTTCTTACTTGAGAGTTTCTGCACTTACCATTAATTAAATTTGATGTTCAAAACACACCGAGAGAAACTTTTCCATGAGCTAAAAATAATTACATAAATTTTAAAAGACCAAACAAATATATACGGTGCATTCTAACAAATATTTTATTGTCAGGCAGATTTTTTTAGACCAACTAGACGGTTTGATCAGTTCAAATGTATATTTTGTTAGCTAAACAGAATCAGATTTTGCTTAGTCAAAAAAGATTTTGTTACAGTAACTATTGATTTATTTAACCGTATACAATGAAGTTATGTGTTGAGTAAGACAAAAATTTCTTTCAATGCACAGAGAAACACGCAAGCACTGAGTAAACTATTGTTGGTACATTTGGAGTAGAGCATTATTAAATCAGTGAAATGACGTCACTGCAATAATAAGTGGGATTTCACTAATTTTCCGGTGCGGCATTTTTCAATAAAAATGCTTTGAAATTAATTACCTTGCCTGTAATATTTCAGTATGGGCAGTGACTGCTTTTAGCACAAATTAATTATCAGCAGGATTTCAACAGGAAAAAATGTATCTCTATTTCAACGGCTTACATTAACAAAAGGATTTAGTCTATTCAGTTATGTATTTAGTTTACAGAACATTAACAATAAAGCTGTCCATTATCATTTGTTCAGTCAGTAGTGCAATTGGCAACATAGAGTATGCACATTTTTGCACAACTCAAACAATCACTTTGCACCCCAAAACGTAGTTAATTTCTTCAGTCCAAAAATCGCTATTTATCTGAAATATAATTAAAGTTAAAAACTGCGCAGTGATTCCACACGAGTATTTTTCAGTTAGATTTTCCTCATATGCAGCAGTTTCATATGCTTTTAAAACTCAAGAAAGAGTTACATATTCAGGGAGTTTATTGCTTAAAATGCTGTATTTTTAATATTAATAAATTATTTTTACAAATTATTTTAAACCGAAGATTTTCGAAAACGGCCTGCAGGACTCTGAACCAGGTGAAAGAGCCTAGAAACAGAACAAGATAATAAAGTAAAACATACACTACAGGAAAGAACACTTTCTATGAATAATGCAGCCAATGATAAAATTACAAAAGCTGGAATATGTTTCAAAATAAGTAAAGAATAACCATCAAAATGAATTCGTTAAATTTCACGAAATTTTACTAGAGACCTGTTGCTCTCGCAACCGGCTCACCGCTTATTGGACACAATAAGCTTGCACAATGCAAGCTTATATTCTAATGGGTTTGTTCAGATTTTTTTAAGCAAACCTTTGAAAAATCACCCCATGTATAACGTGTTTGGATGTTTTTTTTTTTAATATGCCGTATATCACAAGCGTTTTATACTTGTATTAACATAAAACTATCTTATTTTTGATAACTCTGAGCTTTTACTTATGTTTTACATATAAATTAGAATATTTATTTGTTCTTAATATGAATTAAAATAGAGAAATTATGTTTGTTGTTGATGCATAGTAATAAAAAGTTCTCACGCAAAATATAATTGAACTGAGTGCGCAGGAATACGGTGCGTTGACCCTGTGGTGTCATTTTTCTAGACTTGATTAATATTTGTTTGCATGAGAAGGAGGAATATTCAGGAATAAGAACTTTAGCTCGGCTTCAGGAAAGTTAGAAGTAACCGTGTATGGACTATACCAGGTGCTGACTGATGAACGGCGTTCCCACACGTTTCTGGCCAGTGATGCCATTTTGCTGGCGTGTGTGGCTGGAGGTCGCGGAATACGCGGCTCTTTAACCTCTCCAATCTTGCACTCTAAGACAGCATTCAAAATACTCGAACAGAGGCGATTTATTTACTGACTTGACAAAATCAGGCCGCAGCCGCCTGTTCAACAACGCCTCATGAAATTAAGCTACCTGAATGCTGAGTGTTTACCATTACATCAAAGTCCTGGAGGGTATGTTTAGCAAGCGGATGTGACATGTGTCACGAGAAAGTAGCATATACTTCAACGACTCTTAGCGTGTTTATAGGTCACATGTAAAGATCTCAATAATTTGTGAGTTCAGTGACCTGTAGACTGTAATTCACAGTTTTACCTCAAATACTACAGATATCCACTAATCATTATCGGTTTGCTGTCCCAGTAAGAAGCGAATATCGGGCCTGATGAAGAAGTTTGAAAGTGACGTGTCGATGAACAGTTAATGTCCCATATACTAGCGTGTTTTTGTATTCTAGCTTGTTCCAAAATTAATCCGAGAATGTATTAGGTCTCTTATCATAAGCAGAGAACGGGCGGTTCGCGAATTCAGTGTCCTATGTAATACATTTAGTAATTTTTTTAACCTTCGTTATTCACTCGTTGCACTGCTCGATACCACAATGGGCAGTAAAAAATTGGACTAGGGGTAGCGGTGATTATACTCCTTACACATTTACTTCCCACTTTTCTGAAGCCCTGCTAAAGTTCTACTTCAAAGATCTTTCCTCCACCTCATTCAAACAAATCTTAACCAAGTCTAGAAAATTACAGCAAGGGACAACGCACCGCATTCGTGCGCGCTCAGATAAAAAATATTTTGCATAAGAACTATTTCTTACTAGGCACTACCAACATATATTACCCCTGTTTTATTAATATTAATTATAAGTGAAATAATATAATTTACAGATAAAGTGTATGTAAAAGTTCAATTTAACCAAATATAAAATACTTATATGTTAATAAAAGTATAAAATGGTTTTATTAAAAACGTGTGAAGAAACCACGAATAGGCAACAACCTACTTTGCCAGCTGTAAGCCCAGCCAATAGAGTGTATATCTTCCGCAACACGCAGGAGCCTATCAGACACAAAACCCTTTCCCAGAGCCTAAAGAGCCAATCAGAGATTTGGTAAGGCAACGTCCAAGGAACCGCCATGTCATTTCGTCTCTGTGTATTTTTCAACTTTATGGCCAAACTTTAGGGTCTCTAACTGTTACGTAAGGTTTAGAGAGCTGTTTGATATATTTAAATTATATGCAAAATATTTTTTATTCCCGTGCACTTCTATGAACATATATCTGGGATTTCTTGTCACGACGTACGAAGTTATAGCTCACTGTCAGTCTTGTCTGCGGGAAGTGGTAGCCCGGTGCACTCGGAAACTCTGGGGTCAGGTGCAGATGAAGGACAGGACGGGACAGAGGAACGAGCATAAAAGTTCCGTAAGCAATTTTCGTTCAAGATGTTTACGGCGGGAGAGAAAAAAAAACTTGCCTGCGAACATCTGCAAAGAAAGGGGGAGTACGGACAGACGGAAGCAGAAATCCCTCCCATATCGGCAAGACTGTTTGGGAAGAATATGAACACACCGAGAGCTGAAGTAATGTCCAAGTTTTCTTCACAGAGAAGGCGTTTCTCGCCCGACAGTCAAACATGTACCAAGCATGAGTTTGCTCAATTACCTGGAATTCAGCAGTTAATCCCGTGGCACTTGTCTTCAGCTAGGTCTGCAATTAAATATATTTATAAAGGAATTTAGTTTTATACCACGACGATAATAGAGATTTTTTTTACATTAACTTATTTGTTTTTTTCTCATCTTTGTGTAACAAAGGACCGAAAAAAAATTGTGGATTTATTTGGTGGCAGGGTAGATTTTAATCATGTTGTTATGGTACGTTGTAGTAATTGATATGCAATAATAAACGAACACTACAGCAGACACAGAACACAAAAGAAAACGTGAATCGCTGTTTAGACAGCAGTTGGGCCACGGAAGAGAAACGAGGGCAGTCGGCAGTAGAGAAGTGTAGACGCCACAAGGTTGCGTCTGATGGATCCCCTGAGAGAGGCTGGCTGGCCACTCAGCAACTACGACCTCAGAGCCCAAGTGTGAGGGACGACAGGTCGGCCGGTGCTGGGTCGAACTGTCGTGCGAAATTATCAGCGATATGAAAGCGCAGTGATATTTTACGAACATATTTTGACACAAGATACAGTTCAAAGTAGTATAGGACAGCCCAGCTTTTATGATTGGCTGAAACATGTTCTGGACCGTGTTAACTGCGCACGAACCAAGTAGGTTCAGTGTTGGAGTTACAAAATCCTGAGCTGCTTGGTGAAATGCGGAAACGACACCAGCAGACAATGGAGGTATAACAGCTGAGGTGTATAAATAGTATTAAAGTGATCTCCGATCTTTACGTGAAAAATCAATGGCCCTAGTTACAAGTAGGGACCGGGAAATTTCGCGAATTAATTAGAGGACAAGCTACCCTTCAAGCACATGTAAAAATTTTTATTAGACATGCCTTAGGCGACTTTCCACCAGTAACGGACATGCAAAGAAAGTTAAGACCGAATACCGTGAGTAGTGTGGAATGGAGGCTTCTAAGACAGCGTCATGGCAGGGATTCGGGATTCGACCTTGAGAGGCTTGGTAAGGAAACGACAAACTTCATGCGTTTGCATTCCACTTCGACGGCGGCCATCTTGGCAGCAAGTGCCAATGGCGGCCATCTTGGCAGCCAGTGCCAAAAAGTGCAAAAAATTTGCAAAATTGCAAAAAATTTATTTTAAAAAATAATTTTTTATAAAAATTATTTTTTCATAAAATAATTTTTAAAAATTAGTTTTTTTCAAATGTACTTATGAAAAGTATCAACATTTCAAAAGTTCAACTTTTGAAAAGTCTCAACTTTTCAAAAGTTCCAAAAAAAATCTCAAAAGTTTCAAAAAATTATTTTTTCTAGAACATTCGATGGCGGCCATCTTCGAATCCCTAGACCGACGCCGCCAAGGGGGAATNGTTGATACTTTTCATAAGTTCATTTGAAAAAAACTAATTTTTAAAAATTATTTTATGAAAAAATAATTTTTATAACAAATTATTTTTTAAAATAAATTTTTTGCAATTTTGCAAATTTTTTGCACTTTTTGGCACTGGCTGCCAAGATGGCCGCCATTGGCACTTGCTGCCAAGATGGCCGCCGTCGAAGTGGAATGCAAACGCATGAAGTTTGTCGTTTCCTTACCAAGCCTCTCAAGGTCGAATCCCGAATCCCTGCCATGACGCTGTCTTAGAAGCCTCCATTCCACACTACTACCGTGCTACCTGGTCTGGTGTAAAACTGGAGTAACTGCCAATGAACTGCTAACTGGTGCTGTAGTACACAAAGGATTGTGGAGTACAGCTTGTTGCCGGATGAATACGCGAAATTTCCGGGTCTCTTGTGATAAGATACGTCAGATCTATTAACTTTGTGGTAGTCGATTCCTTTAGATAATCCCTGTTAATAATCTTAAGTATCTAGGCGATTAGTGCCATCCTTCTGATGACAATGTAATCTGTTATTACTGTGAATTATTAGTTGAAGAGCAAATGCATTTAAATTGATGAGAGACTTTCACTATCCTTGTACATTGAGGCCGAAATGAAAAAGTGTAACAACCCAGCGTAACAATTTGTACATATTTACTTCATTCACAAATGGAATACGACACTGTCCGTGAAGGGCTGTGAGATAATAATACACTAAAAAAAAGGAAGGATGGTTAAAAAATTATTCATTCCGGAGTAAACTTGTACCTAAACTATAGAAGCGGCAGCCTGTAAAAGAACTGTGGCAGAATCGATAGTACACAAAACACAGTGAAGCCTTTAACTTGCGATTTATTAGATTTAAATCTGTAACTATTAATTAGACGTTGATAACACTAAAACTGAATGTGTAGACAACGTGGCAGTGTAGGTTAAATTAAACTTTGTTTGGCTTTTAGGAACACTATATCTACCACTCGGCTGCTCTCCGTGAATATCAAGTTAGTCACTTCGTAAAGGTTCTACTCTTTTTTATTATAATGTTGCACGAAAACCTCCACACTGGTCTCTCAAAAAACAACAATAGTAAGGAAGAGCTTTCCTATTTTCGTACTTAAATTTATGCAGCATGAATCACAATACTGGGAGTTGAGGTGGAAGTCAAAGAAACCCCGCCCGTCTCCTTGCATGTATCGAATCTCCGGAATCCTTAACGAATGCAGAGGTCAAACAGCAGTTTTTTTTTCTTGCGAATTTCATCCACACACGCCAGAAAAATGGCATCACTAGCCAGCATAATATCGGAAATAGTTAGAAAATAGGCATTCACCAAACCTTGATGCTGGATGCGGTGCTGCGACACCAAGGCCGCCATCTTTGAGGACATCACGTGGAAACCTCCTGCTCTGTTATTCCTCGCCAAGAGCGACGATTTTCCCTTTTTTTGCCTAGGAATTCTCCTTTTCTATCCCAAAACGCCTAAAATTTCCCGAATTTCCCTCAAAACCAGAAACATTTCTAGCAGATATTTTCCTTACCAAAATGTTTATGATTCACACAGCCTGAAAATAGCATTATGCAACAATGTGGCTAATGAATCCATTTTTGGGGATGGAGGAACGAGGAGTGGAGGAGTGACCCTAACATTCATGCTCTGTCATTTCATGCCAGCACAATCCATCTTGTCTGAAGAATGTTCGAGTTCATTGCCCTGTCATGCTACTTCTCTCATTCCTTCCAGCACCTCTCACTCACGTCCGTTCTCTCTTGCCTGCTCTATCCCTTGGGGTTTTATCATATGGCATCAGGTCTCCTTTATTTTCTCTCTTCTATTTTTTTTCTCATACTACCTTATTCCCTCTGGATCCCCTTATTTTCTCTCTTGTCTTTTATTTCTTATGCTCCTTCATTCCTTTCTCAGTCACACTCTCTTTTGCCCGTTCTATTCCTTATTCCTTAAGGAGGGAAGGGGTTTCTCATATTCCTTCAGATCTCCTTTACATTCATCCTTTCCTTGCTCTTGCCTTCCGAGCCCTACATATTGGCCTGTCATTCCACCTTGGTTTTCTCGTATATCTTCTGGTCCCCTTTCTCCTGACGTCCTGGCAGAAATGAGTCTTATGCTATGTCATTCCACTTTGGTTTTCTCATATTCCTTCTGGTTTCCTTTCACCAGGCGTCCTGGCGGGGACAAGTCTCATGCTCTGTTATTCCTCCTTGGTTTTATCATATTACATCAGGTCCAATTTCACCTGACGTCCTGGCGGGGACGAGTTTCATGCTCTGTCATTCCACCTGCACGACACAGAGCGAAGCCTACCCGCGCACGCTAACCTAGGGTCACACCTCTCGTTAAGGGAAATGGATGTGTGACTCGACTGGTCTGCTACCCTGGAGACTGTTGCGTATCTCTCTGCTAGTGTTATGTACCATCCCTTCGACTTGCCAAGACCAGCACGGTGCTCGCCCGCCGGTGGACCATATGGGCTGCCTTACAGATTCCCTACATGTTAGTTGATCGCACAACATCGGTCGGGTCGGGGGCGTTTTGCTGCTAGAGTTGTGATTGTTGGCTGTACTCTGGATTTGACGGTTTATTTTCTATCGGTTCGTAAGGAAGTCGTTTGCATTTCTGTTGTACTAAGCAGAGGACGGTCTGGTCTTGTCTAGCAACGTATAACAAAGCGTATAGCAAACGACGCTTGTGTAATATGTGAGTGTGTTGCTTGTTAAATGGCTATAACTTCGTATACACTGTATTTTTATATCTGTTTGTATTAGATTGTGGCAATGTTGTCCTCTTATCGTTCCCGCACTTCTAATTGGTAATTTTTTCGCCCAACATAATTTACAGCGCTCGATGTTCGCGCGATATACGCTGGTTGTTAATTGCTTATAACTGTTTGCTTTTATATTTATCAGGTGTACAACTTTGATTCCGCCGTTTTTCGATTGATAGCTGCAGCGGTAAGAGCTGGTGGAAATATTTAGATCAATTTGAGGTGACCTGGCCGGAAATCGATTGTCTTGGCGGAAGGCATGCGCTCCAAGCCACCACACCACCGCAGTACACCCTTTAATAGCCAACTGTTATCCTATATACAAATTAAAATTAAAATTACAAAATTTAGTATTAATGATTTTCTTACATGATGTCACCCGAAAAAGAGCACAAAGAAACTATCACGTTATTATTAAAGCAGGGCCATTTTGGTCGTCTTGTTGAATATCTCATCCTATGGACTTCCAGAAAAGTTTCATAGCCTTTTATTGAATGCTGTATAATGACATAAAATATGAATATTCATAGACTATGAAAGAAGGCCTTAGAAGAAAATAAAATGCGTGGCGTATATCGTATTAGTTTTTTAAATTGGTAGGAAAACACAAATTTTATTTTTATCAGAATTGTATTCTGTTTTTTAGCGCTTGATACATGTAAATGAAGTAAAATGCATATGGACTAAGAGTATTTTCTGTACGCTGTTGATCTTTCGTGATTGAATTTTGGAGTGTCCGTAAAGGTTGTAGTGCTTTTTGAATAAAAAAATAAATAAATAAATAAGCGGTAAGGATAATTTTGGGAAATACGAAAAATATTGTCTGTAAATAATGTCAGTATTCATCAAGATAAAATGAACGAAAAATATTTTTTAATTGATTTTATTGGCCACGAGTATTGCTTTTGGCTATACAAATTTCAACAAAAGTGTGCTGTTTATGAGTGGTAACTTAAAAAAATTACAAGACAAAACAAGAAATAGTGACAATAGTTGAACAATTATAAAATGTAGCTAATGTACGAGTAAGAGCACATTTTATAGAATAATTTAATGAGCACAGAACAATGTGGTGCAGTTTTAAAAACACTGTTCGCATTTGGGAGGACCCAGGTTCGAGTCCCGGTCCTGTCACCCAGATTTCTGTTTTCCATTGTTTTCCGGAATCACTCCAGGCAAATGTAACGAATCCTTGCTTGGAACCAAGGCCGATTTCTTATCCCCTCTCCAATAGTGTGTGTGTGTTTCCATCTCTAATGTCTGTCATCAATAAGTAAAGTTAAATAAGTAAATACTTTAATAAATAGATAAACATAGATTTCGCAATGTAAAACAGCTTTTATTTAATGAATGCACTTTTGATTGTATTGTCAGATGTCATCTTTCTTGATATATGTATCGTTCATGTTAAGTATTATATAAATTAAAATATAAGTAACAATTTGAAATCCATCAATGTCGATGTGTACTGAAAAGGATGTTAATAAATAAACAGTCAAATGCTAAGATGCTAGGGACATCTAAACTATGAAATATTTTAATCCGAATTTCGTAGAACACTGCTCGTAATAATGTAATGCCAATAGATTTCCCACTTCGATCTAAGGCAATGCTACAAACGCACTTTTTGTTAACAAAATAGTCATGTTACCCAGTGCTGTGTACAAAATCTGTGACAAATTTTTGCAATTTGTGTTTTGCATTTCCTCAACTTCAAAGCTGCGCCTTGTTAGTTTTCCATGCAAGGGTGTTTTAATATGTTCATACATTTAAGCTATTATGATAAATAAACGTGTATCACAGTCATTATGAATAAAGTTATTATATATTTATGTGAAATGTACTTTATTTCTATTTTTTAATAATATTTTTAACGTGTCCCTTATTTAAGATTTGCTTATTTCAAACGAAAAAGTCCCATAAAATGTTCATACAAAAATATAAATTTTTAAGGATTTCTGTAATTTTAATTTTATACTTATGCTTTTACACATATATAAAATGTTAATACAAATAGCAGCACTGCATTCTCAACAGGCGAATGTCAATGTATTACATCTGAAACCTTACAAAATACGAAACGCAAACTTCTTCCAAACCAATTGGAACATGGCCTCAGTCACTAATCTAACTAATACATGCATTGTAACAAATTTCTGTTTGACATTTGGCTGCCCCTTCCAACGTTAATTTTATTGTATGTAACTTAGGTTGTAATATTATTGCATGAGTTACTTTTGGTTGAAATCTTCAAGCATATTGATAATGCTTCGCTGAGGGAAAAGGGATTACCGCGAGAAAACCCACCGGGCAATGGCAACATCCGCCAGATTTTTCACATACAAAAATCCGCGTTTCGGATCTCTCTGGTGGAAGACGAGCGATCCGATTGCTACATTATGTGGCCCCTGTAATGGAAAGTTCAGAAATTAATTAAGGATATATGGAATTGTAAAATGAAATTACTTTTTCTCACAATACATATCAAAATTCATATTATTTAAAAGTGTTAACATATATTGATAAACTTTTACAATGATAACAAAGACCTATAAAATTTGTATAAGATAATAATCTGAATTTCATTAAGTTAACACAAATAATACGGGTGGGCCAATCGTTTAGTTTGAATGACAAAAGGCGAGTTCTAATCCGTCAATTTGGGGATTTAGGGTTTAGTAATTTAGGGTAGATGAATTCGTACGTCACATCACTATACGCGACTGAGTTGGAAACTACAGGTTTGCGAATATACAGTCGTATTTTTCGGTAGAAAAAATTAATTTTTTCATTTTTTCGTCGCTTTCTGTAATAAAATTTTTATTTAAAATGATATCTAGTCGTCTTTTTTGGCTTTGGAAATATGGCATAATAATCTTATTAACGTATTACTTGCACACAAAATTACATAAGGATCCCTTAATTACCATTATAACCGTGCACTTTATTAAATATGGCAGACACTTCTATTGGATTTAAGCCGAAACGCTCCATACATGTGATGCGTTAATAAGCAACAGAAGACGACTTTACGAGTTATTAAATAATGTAGTGTTGCTACTCCCCCTCAGCAAACTTCGACCGTAAATCATCAAATATTTAGGGCTTAAACTTGGTCAAGCGGTCAATTTATTAACCTAAATAGCGAGCCCTTATCGGCTTAGAACACCGCTAATGTCTAAGAGATGTACAGTATAAGCAAAAAAAAAGTGCGTAGATGAAGCTGAAATATTCCTTGCAAAATACAGATGCTTGCTCTGTGGGTATACATTACACATACACGCCGTATGTATATATAATGTGTACATACATATAAAACACACAATTCATTACAACTCAAGCTCGAAAAAATGGTATCTCTTCCAAATAATGCAGTTTGAATCTATTTAGCACAGTTGTGTGCAGAACATTTTGAAAACTGGTAACAATTGTTTCATATAAGTTTAAGATCACTAGGTTATAACGTGCTGAATTTTAGGTGAGACAGCAGTTCGGTGTGTTGACCATAGTCAATTATCCTTCCTGACCACACAGCCAAAATAAATTACACAATATTTTAGCCAGCGTAGAATATGAGAACAACGATATTGTCATTTGAATTTATGTACCTTATTATTAAAGACTGGCAGATTTTTTATACACTGATTATTTTATAACGGGGGATTTGTGGTGCAAAAGTGTGTACTGAATTAGAACGGGGAAGGTGCCGTGAAGGTCATCATGTTGTGTGTCATCGCAGAGTGTGAGTAGGCTCTTAGCTCCACTCTGCCCGCTTCCAACCTTACTCCCCCCAAGACGACTTCCTCAACGGGACTAATTTACCTGCAAACAGACACGTGCATTCCAAGAATGGCGATTGTGTTTTGTTACTTCTACTTGTCATTGGTATTGCCATCTTTCGACGGACAGCTGAACAAACAAGAGAACTTTGAAGCTTTGTCTCAGATGTCCACCAACAGTTGCGACACTTACCAATTCTACCTGCCGGCCGCCAAGGATACCAGGCCCTTAAACTGGTAACAGAGGCCTCACAAAGCGTAGTAACTAACACTACTTCTAGAGATGGCTTTATTAGAACCAGGTTGCAATCTCGAGCAGAAATGCCAAATTTTAGACATGAAAATAAGTTTAAATTCTAAGTTTTTGTCATTGATTATAAGCTCTATTTTGTTTATTTGTTTTCTTGTGCTTTGATTCAATAATTTCAATAATAAAATACCTTTTAAACTTGATTTTTGTATAATTTTAGGCATACGGTTTAGGTCTGTAAAAACGTAAACTTCACAAAACTTCAAAGTGCGGTAGAGCCCTCAAGATGACACACGATTTTAGATTTTTTTTGTTTTTGTTTGTTTTTTACCTTTTTCGTTATCTGTGCAAATTTACGCAAATTTTGATACCTCTTGCAATAGTGTAGCTCGAAAAAAAACTTTTTCTCATACATGGATGGGACACACATCTCTCAACATAATGACATAACAACATTATTGAATTTGTGTTTGCATCATAAATTTATTCTCGAGCGAAGATGTCAGTTTTCGAGCCAAATGCTCAGCATTCGCGGGAATTGTTGATTTTCTGCTTCCATTTCCATAAAACTTACGGTGAGGCTGCTCTTAGTGAATAAACGTGTCGTGACTGGTTTCAACGCTTTAAGAGTGGTGATTTTAGACGTCTAGGACCGGCATGGTGGTGGAACAGAGAAATGTTTCGAAGATTCCGATATGGAGGCATTACTTGATAAAGACGCGAGCCTAACGCAAGGAGAATTGGCAGAATCATTGGGAGTGACGCAACAAGCTGTTTCAAAACGCCTCAAAGCCATGGGAATGATTCAGAAGCAAGGATATTGGGTTCCGTACGAGTTGAAACCGAGAGATGTTGAACGGCATTTCTTTGCTTGTGAACAGCTGTTTCAAAGACAGAATCGGAAGGGGTTTCAACATCGCATTGTGACAGGCGACGAACAATGGGTCCACTACTATAATCTCGAGCGCAGAAAACCATGGGGAATGCCCGGACATGCTTCCACGTCGACGGCCAGACCGAATATGCACGTCGCCAAGGTCACCTCGGTGTGGTATCTTATGAGCTGTTCAAACTGAGTGAAACCATCACAGGGGATCGGTATCTAACGCAAGTGATGCGTTTGAGACGAGCTATGAAGGAGAAACGGCCACAGTACAAAGAGAGACACGATAAAGTTATCCTCCAGCATGACAATGCTCGGCCACATGTCGCAAAACCAGTCAAGACATACGTGGCAACGCTGAAATGGGAGGTCTTACCGCGCCCGCCGTACTCTCCAGACGTTGCTCCTTACTACTACTATTTGTTTCGCTCGATGGCACACGGCCTGGCCGATCAGCATTTCTGCTCGTATGGAGAAGTCAACAAATGGAAGGATTTGTGGGTCGCCTCAAAAGACACATTATTTTTTCGAGATTGTATTCGAAAATTACCAGAAAGATGGGACAAAGTAGTGGTTAGCGACGGACAGTACGTTTAATCATAAATATGTGACCACGTTTTAACCATAACGTCTCACATGTTGGGAAAAAACGGCGGAATCAAGGTTGTACACCTGATGTTATTTTTATATCTATTTGCATCGGCGCGTAGCAGTGATGTCTCTCTTGCAAGAGTAATGGTTTGATTGCATGTTGTTTTCTCTCAAACAAAGGAACGCAGTCTTTACAAGTCGCGTAATGTGTATCATACATGACACATTGTACTCATATTTGGGGTTGACCATTGTGATCATTAGTTCATTCTCATGTTGGATCCACAGCCAATTTTAGAGATATCAGTGTTGCTATCATACCCATATAATAAAGAACTAAATGGCGAACCCCAAAAATGATTACAATCTGCCAAGTTTGCGTGTGTGTGTGTGTATATATATATATATATATATATATATATATATATATATATACATATATACACATAGGCTGAGTATAATGAATAAACAAATGTTGAAGGTCTATAATATCAAAGTCAAACAATTTTCATCCTTGATTAACCAATCAATTGAACCGTGGATCAGTGAAGATTGTTTACCATACATTCATAAATGTTCAATGTGACCAGCACTAGCGGCCCGAACGAAATCTACGCGATAATCAAACTCGTTCCACGCTCTTGTCAGCATGGCCGGTGTTACGGTTTGGATGGCGTTTGTAACTCTCGGTTTGAGGTGGTAAGGAGGAAGTGAGCTCGCATTCGACACGTCAATGTAAAAGGGACGGTATGATGTTTCCTTTATGTGCTTAGAGATGACACTGGAAGCGTCTGTCGTCGCACTATGAGCGTGTGTTGTGTGTTACTCCGCATAACGATGGCGACAGAACAACAGAAAGCGTTCTGTGTTATTCAGTTTGCTAAATGTGATTTGGTTAAAACTGCTCAACGTGAATTCCATCCCAAATACGCCCCCTCCCCCCTTAATAGGTGGAGTATCGTACGTTGTTTTCGTCAGTTCCTTGACACAGGGTGCCTTTGCAAAGGCAAAAGTTCCGTGCGGCCACGTGTGTCCAAAGAGAAGGTGCAACGGATTCAGCAAGCGTTCGTTCGCAGTCCGAGAAAATCAACTCCACAGGCTAGTCGGGAAATGCAAATCCCTCAATCAACGGTATGGACAGTGTTATGAAAGCGATTCCTGTACAAACCATACAGGTTACAGCTTGTACAGGCTCTTACCGAAAGGGATAAAGATCTGAGACGTGATTTCTGCGCGTTCGTTCTTGCCCAGAACGAGGTAGGCGATGCCTTCATGTCTAAACTGATTTTTAGCAATGAAGCGACATTCCATACAAATGGTAAGGTGAACCGGCACAACGTGTGGATATGGGGTGAGGAGTCTCCACATGAAACCACCGAACACGAGTGCGCTTCTCCCAAAGTGAAAGTGTTTTGCGCTCTATCCAAAGACACTGTTTTCGGCACTTTCTATTTTCACGAGCCCAATCGCTTATTTGGACATGCTTACAGAGGGGTTGTTTCCTAAGTTAGAAGAAGCGGCGGGGGACTTCATTTTCCAGCAGGATGGTGCGCCACCCCATTGGCACCTAGCTGTTCGCGGATACCAGAACGAGACGTTGCCGCAACGCTGGATTGGTCGAGGAGCAGCTGGTGACCAGGCTCTTCATCACTGGCCCCCAAGAAGCTTTGACCTTACCCCGTGCCATTTTTTTTTGATGACCTCAAAACGAGAATTACGGACGCCATACAAACCGTAACACCGGACATTCTGACAAGAGTGTGGAACGCGTTTGATTATCACGTATATGTCTTTCGGGCCGCTCGTGGTCGTCACATTAAACATTTATTAAGTTACGGTAAACAAACTTCATAGTTTCATAGTTCATTTGATTGTTCAACCAAGGTTGTAGGTTGTGTGGTTTTGATATTATAGATCTTAAAATTTGGGGTATTCTATTATACTCAGCCTGTATATTGTGACTCGTTATGTCATCTTACATGTGATATACTTGCTTATATGCCTTTCGTTTATTGTTTTTTATGTGACTGATTTATCATGTACAGGTTTTGTATCTTTTACACTCGGTCTCACCGACTAATGCATTAGTATAACGGTGTTTATTTATTTTTATTAACGCGTACATGTTTTAATGTAACCTGCGACTATGTATGGCACGTTATCGGTGCAAATGTTTATCCCTTTATTTTTTGAATATATGGCTGGTTGTTAAGGGTTACCCATGCCAACGATGGCTCGGGCCGCCGGCCCTTGTGTGTACTGATTTTGTTCATTGAAAATAATATGTATTTTTTTTTAATAGTTACCCTCGATATGTACATAATGCACGCAGCACACTTGTATGTGTTTTGTTGTCTATTACCTATGCTCTAGTTTATTTATTTATTTTTGACATTTATATATACAGCCTTGATGTCGGTGCGTTGAGGGAGGCTTGCTGTCACTGAGGAGGATCAGAGTTGTTAGACACCTGCGGTAGCAGACTAAAAGGGTGGTAGTGGGCGATTGTCGAGTGCTTGGAGGCCGATGCGTATGTGTGTGATATTTCAGACCCTACACTCCGACTTGCTATGGTAAATTTGCAGCGCACTTCTATGTATACCTATATTTTCTTTTAATGCATGGACGGTTGTTACATATTCCCGAACTTCAAAGGTTTAAAAATAATGACCAACTATGCTTATAACAGGGCTATTGTCCCTATGTCCTTGATTGCAGTCGGAAGTGATGGATGTGATATGAATTTGGTGGTCCTAGATTCGGTGGGTGGGAAGCGTCGGGAAACTATGCTTATAAGTGGGCTTTAAGTTTACTTGGCCTTACCACCCTGTTTGTCATCACAGGTTTTGCCTATGATATGAATTCGCTGACTATAGCTTCTGCGGGTGGGAAATAGTAGCTAACTGTGCTTATACGTGGGCTAGTGGCGTACTTGACACTATCATCCCGTTCATGGTCGGTGGCGATGTCTATGTTATGCTTATGACGACTATATACTCGATGGACGGGAAATAACGGTTGATTATGCTTATAAGATGCCTTAAATCTTATTAGTCCCTTCCACCCTGACATTCGTCAGAGTTGATATTTATGATATTAATTTGGTGCCTATAGCTTTGTTGGGTGGGTAATGGTGGGCGACTATACTTAAAATTGAACTTAGAATGTGGTTGACCACGCGGCCCAGTTCACCGTCGTGGGCGATGACTATGTTATGAATATGGTGACTATATATAAAACGGTTCGTAAATTAAACCAACTATGCTTATAAGTGAGCGTAGGTTATACTTGCCTTGCGGGCCTTTTCGTTAACGGGGGTGATGCCGATGTTAAGAATTTGGTGACTGTATCTTAAACGGTTCGAAAATAACTGCTAACTATGCTTATAAGAGGATATAATGCGTACTTGGTGAGCGCACGGTGCTCCGCTAGGCTAGATTGCGTGGGCAGGCTTCTCTTCGTGTCGCGCAGGTTGAATAACAGAGTATGAGACTCATCGCGGCCAGGACGTCAGGTGAAAGTAGACCAGAAGGAATATGAGAAAAGCAAAGTGGAATTACATGCCAAGATATAGGGCTCGAAAGGCAAGAGACAGAGAGAGAGAGAGAGAGAAAACAGACGAGGGTGAGAGAGAGAGAGAGACTGGAAGGAATGAGAGAATTTGCATGACAGGACATGAACTCGAACATTCTTCAGATAATATGGATGGCGCCGGCATGTAATGA
The DNA here is from genome assembly GCA_002778355.1 of Clitarchus hookeri. Lineage (NCBI taxonomy): Eukaryota > Metazoa > Arthropoda > Insecta > Phasmatodea > Phasmatidae > Clitarchus > Clitarchus hookeri. Next base: position 269,473 of record NQII01001357.1, read on the forward strand.
CAGAGCGTGAATGTTAGGGTCACTCCTCCACTCCTCACACCTCATTCCCCAAAAATTGAGTAATTAGCAACAATGTGGGTTCATACTATTTTCGGACTGGGTGACTCATCAATATTTGGTAAGAAAAATTTATGCAGAAAATTTTTTCTGTTTTGCGGGAAATTCGGGAAAATTTTGGACGTTTTTGAGGGAAAAAGGGAAATTCTGAGGACAAAAAAGGAAAAAGTTGTCTTTGTGGAGGAATGACAGAGCAGGAGTTTGCCACGTGACGTCTTCCAAGATGGTGGCCGTGGTGTCGCGGCACCGCATCCAGCATCCAGGTGTGGGCGAGCCTATTTTCTAACTACTATCAGACCTTTATTCACCGATCAGCACATAGTAACCTACCCGCCAGTCGGCAGTCTAGCCAATAGGATCTGTTATTTAGCACGTGGTAGTCAATCAGACACTATGCCCGTGCCTATAGCTTCACTCAGCCAATCAGAGAATGAGTTCACCCACTTCAATATAATAGCCACGCCATTTCGTCTGTGCGTTTATCCACACTGTAAAAACGCTTTCTTTGCTGGGACACTTAATTTGTTATCGGAACGAAAAAAAAAATTGTTTAAATAAGTACCACTGCAAATTACGCTTGCCACAAACATCATTTTTGTATGATCTATACAGCAATGGCTATGATAAACTTGTTGTATTGCCTTTACAATAGTTCAGAAGACGTATTTGTGGTAATGTTAGTAACGCAGTTAAAAAAATTGTTCTGTGAAAAGCAAATATGATTAGTTAATAAGAGGGAATGAGTGAAGATATGTGGGCGGCTCTTAATATCGAGGTTATGAAATACGATAAGGGTGAGGCGGGGTGAGTATGGAGCAGCGTCGGAACGAAAAGTCGGGGAAACAGGAGATCCCCGAGGAAACCCACCGACCAGCAGCATCGTCTGGCACGATTCCCACATGCAGCATCGTTCGGCACGATTCCCACATGTGAGAATCCGGGATTGACCAGGCCGGGGATTGAATCCGATTTGCCTTGGTGGGAGATGAGCAGGCTAACCGCTCAGTCACCGCGGCCCCAATAAGGGGGTTTGCTACCGAAGGGATTCTATTGGCTAGGCTGCCGACTGGCAAGTAGGATACCAAGCGTCTGGTAACGCCATTTTGCTGGCATGACCGAGCGTAGTTCGTGGAATGAGCGATTATTTCCCCTCTGTATTCTTATGTACTCTGTGCTGTTATATTTTTTCATGACTTTATTTTCATACGACCTCGATATATGTACGGTAAACGGTATTTAGTGCAACTCACCTCACAGATTTTTGTTCCAACGCGCATGTTCATCACAACATGCTTTAATGGGAATGTAAACTTGCGTATAGAAATTTGCACCCATTTACTTGGTTCACAAATCATTCAAACTCGGAACCTAAAGACGAGAAGGTTAGCGGCACTCAAGTTGGGCTGCAGAGGGTTTTATTTCGGTGGCCACACAGTGTTTTGGTGTTATTCACAGTACCAATTTTTTTTCTCTTTCTAGAACACAAAATTTTTCAGCTTTCACCACTAAACTTACGGCCACTATAAATTTATTTTGTGATTGCTATAAAAGTGTTTTACGTTTATCACAAATTAAAGTTTGGGAGTGTTGTTACCAACAAAACACTTTGTGGCCATCAGAAAGTGTTTATTTTTATCAGTGTGCTGTGTATATTCCGTTTTTCTCTATTGTTAAACGCACCGCAAAATGTTTTAAGAAAATAAGGTTATACACGTGTATTCGTAGTGGGTTTGTAAATAAACGACTGTAAGAAAATTCTTTCAACTTACCTCCTTCGGCAAATGTTGATAAATTTTTGATAAGAGTAATTTGTTTATCGTAAACTTTTTTAAAGGATCTGAAAAATTTTTTGCTGCTATTATATTTTTGCCATAAAAAACATCACGTTCTTTTAAGAATACTCCGATCGTACATAATGATAAATAACAGCACCAATTAGTTAGTAGTTATAAAACATATGTTACGCAAAATAAAGAACATTATTGGAAACCAGAAACAACCAGTGTTTTTGTTTTCTTGGGTTGGCAATGCAGGTAAAGCGATGTGTTTTATTTCCGTTGCATCCTCGCTCTCCTCGTGTCGCAGAGATAGTGATCTCGGTTGACAGGCGATTTTCTCTGTGTGGGCGGGGAACTGGCTCTACCCCTTACATATATCCTCTCCCACCGCCAGGGTACTCTTTTATTTGCGGCGTGATTTATAGGCGACATCCAGACAAAAACTCGCTCTCATAACTCGTGTCGGCGCTATCTGTGCAACCGAACGTATACAACAGTCTTTCCCAGTTTTACATAAAGGGGTTTACACGACATCACTAACGAAATATGCTTATATACTACCTAGTCTGTATATCGAACGGCTTGTAACTAGGTTTACCTGTGATGCGACGAAATTACGATATTTATATAGTTGATCCACTACTGATTAAGAAAATTTGAATAAACGTTTAAAATCATTACCAATAACAGCATGTAATCTGATGTCATATTCAATTCGCTTAATCCCACTAATCTTTACGGCAAANTAAAATCATTACCAATAACAGCATGTAATCTGATGTCATATTCAATTCGCTTAATCCCACTAATCTTTACGGCAACTTATAAAAATAACATAGTTAAAATGGTTTCTTTTAGTTTTTATATACACTAAGGGCAATTAATTGCAAAATATATATATTTATATATATGGTTCTTATAATTTTACAGCTATACTTAGTTTTCGTAATGAGGTTAATGGTAATCTGCAGAAGAATACATAATGTGTAGATATATCAATCATGCATTTTAAATATAATCAGGTAATTTTAAAGCATCTACGAACTATTTATCCCGTACTAACGCTGCACCTGACGATTGTTTATTTATTTATACCCAAACTTTATGTCACAGATGATTTTCAGGCANTCCCGTACTAACGCTGCACCTGACGATTGTTTATTTATTTATACCCAAACTTTATGTCACAGATGATTTTCAGGCAAATGGCTTGTGAAAAACACCATCGTAAATGAATCCGTCGTTCGACTAGACTCGGCTCAAGCGGTTTTCTGTATTGTGTGCCCGGAAATAATTTAAATTTGAATAAGTGAAAATTTAAACCAAATAGGTGAAAGATGAACAACTGAAGAAAGCGAAATACGATGGATAATTTATCAGACTCAGTTTCAAAGAAGAGTTTTATAACGATGTTCTGACAATGCGATTGTTAAAAATCTGTGATTGTTGGTGATGAATGATTCTGCGATATAACTAATGCAAATTACTTACATTACACTACATACCATCGTCGAGTTGATGGTGCGTGTGTGTTATGTGAAAGTGTCAAAATAAAGCTATGCTGGTTACTAGAAACAAATTTATATAACTGTAATATCTATAGAAAGCACACACAGATGTTGTTTCAAACTACTCCTTTGATGCGTGCCACGTTGTTAGTATTTAGTAGCGCCGCTGACACCCCCTTTCAGCCATACCCCCCCTCGCTAGAGGCCATCAGTACATGTGCCGCCCATTAACACGTGCTGCGAGGACAGGTGGGCCCCAGAGGATGGATAGGCACTTAATACATCTCAAGGTTGTGCTGCTGGTCCTCTTCCCCCCCCCCAAACAAAACCACGTGAGAACTTTGACACGCGCCGAAGAAATGCGGAGGTAAGCTGAGTTTTGCAGATACAACGCTAGTTAGCTGCGGGAGANAGAACTTTGACACGCGCCGAAGAAATGCGGAGGTAAGCTGAGTTTTGCAGATACAACGCTAGTTAGCTGCGGGAGAAGGGCTGACAGGGCCTGGCAGTTCTGATGTGGGCCCCACCACTCCCCCAGCAGCACTCATGAAAACATTAACACATGCCCAGATAATGCAGACGTGAGCTAGAGCCCCCTTACCCTCTCTTCACCAACTAGTGCGACATGTGTGAGGATCTGGGGGGCAGGCACTGAATGGGGTTAAGAGTCCCTACATATGAAGTAAGTTGGTGAGTTGTTCTGTGGCCTCGCCACGAGGCAGATGTCACTCAGTTTTGGTATCCTCATGCTGAGAGACACGAGGCAGTCGGGTGAGTCAGTCAACTGAGGCTGTGGTTTGGACCCTGGCAAAGTCAGTGATGTAGAGTCAGTTGTAACCCACGTTAAGAGGCGACAGACAGGAGCGCCATGCTGAGGCGCGAGATTAGTCAGTCGTGTTACGGGAATAGAACAGTCGTATCCCCAAGTNAGTCAGTGATGTAGAGTCAGTTGTAACCCACGTTAAGAGGCGACAGACAGGAGCGCCATGCTGAGGCGCGAGATTAGTCAGTCGTGTTACGGGAATAGAACAGTCGTATCCCCAAGTCGGGATGTGAAGTGCGATACCGAGAGCAGGAGTCGAGTTGTGGCCTCATAACAAGGGGTGCCACCCCGAGAGGAAGTAGATGGCACCAAAAGATGACGGACAGTTGGGAGCTCACCAGGATCACCAAGTCAGGATGCGAAGTGCGATACCGAGCAGGAATCAGTCAGTCGGTAAGTCAATCGTGACATCACCAGGGAAAGAACCCCAGAACAGTCTGTCACAGAGAGCCATCTTCGAGACCAGAGGAGGAAGCCAGCAGAGTCCACCACACCAACTAGAACGGGCCAATGAAAGGTCGCCCAACTCACCAGACCTCAACCTACCACTGGAACACAACTACCAATACAACTAAGTACCAGTATCGTCGCTCAGGGAGCTACCCCGACGCCTAGCATTCCCCACTGTGTTAGAAACATTAGCACAAGTACTGTAATCTGCCCTTAAGGTGTCCAACTCGCAAGGTACCATCTCAGAGTTGTATATGCATTTGAGACAATATAACTAAGTAGTAAATTGTAACACCCAGTGACTACAGTTATTGTTTACTACCCTTATTCAACATCCAAGGTGCCCATAGTCTGCACCAGAGAGGTAACTCCGGCCCTATGAACCATCCTGTATCCCACAGTTGGGGAATAGCATAAAGTTAAATTGGCAGCCAAATATGTACGGCGAAGTGAATTCTGTGTAGACAGAAGAAAAGAACCAGACATTACCCTAAGAAGGGGAAAGGGTCTCCCCCCTTACCAAGCTAGTCAGGATTAAAACGACTTCGGGGAGTTTAAAACCCAGTGGTGCTCAAAATTCGCCCGAGAAGAGTCAAAATTGTACTAGGCTGGCAAACTAGGGATTAGCGAGTACGAGAAGAGAAGCAAGCGAAGAGGCAAAGGGGAATTAGCAGAAAAGTAGGTCACTAGTCCACCAGATGGTGGACAATAACGTGGTGATAGCGAATGAGAGAACGAGATAGACGAGAGAGCATGTGCGAACGAAGAGGAGGGGCGAAGAGTCGAAGGGAGATTAGCGAGGAGCGGAAGGGAGCGGGAATGCGGACGAAAGAGAATGCGAGAGCAAGAGCGAATGGAGGCCGATAGCAAACGAGAAGGAGAGAGCGAAGAGGCGACGAGAGATTAGCGAGGAGAGGATGGGAGTGGAAAAGGAGACGAGGAGACGAAAGCCGAGAAAGCGAAGGGAGATTAGCGAAGCAGTAGGTCACTATTCCACTGAATGGTGGATAATGACATGGAGATAAAAGGTCAGGCAGTCAGGTGAACAACCACGCCAGTGATAACAGTAACCGGAGCGCCAGTGAGACGTGATTACCGGGCCACCAATACGCAGGAATGGGAGTAAGAAGCGAGAAAAATAACAAAGTAGGAAAAGTAGGCCAAGTCATTAAAGGACCCCTTATGATCAGGGTATTGTCCTCATAATTTCTGTTACACAAGAACATTTTAACAGATGGGAAGTAATAACAGATGTTCTCAGGAATGGGCCATTGGTGATCGGAGCAGACACATATGCCAAGTTGGAACTCTGGCATTCTCCTGTTACAGATGAATCAGGAGAATTAATAAGTCAGTTCATATTGGCTAATGATCTGGAAATAGAAAATGTGTATGTTAATTGCCAACATATGTCGCACAAGTCCATAGGAGTAAGACATACATTCATGTAACATTATATAATGGGAAAGCCAGAGGTTACATCAGGAATTGTGTAGTCGCATAGGAAAGTGAAAGCGATCATATGCTGATAATCTTCGATATATCAACTGATGAAGACATTACCTATATGGATGCGGTCGAGGTGGAAACAAGATATACACACAAGAATGNGTATGTCGCACAAGTCCACAGGAGTAAGACATACATTCATGTAACATTATATAATGGGAAAGCCAGAGGTTACATCAGGAATTGTGTAGTCGCATAGGAAAGTGAAGGCGATCATATGCTGATAAACTTCGATATATCAACTGATGAAGACATTACCTATATGGATGCGGTCGAGGTGGAAACAAGATATACACACAAGAATGCAGACTGGGCAAGATTTGACTAAGTCTTATTGGAGAAACTGCAGATTAATGGGGCAATGGCAACATGGGAGAGAGAGTTTATGAACTTTCCAGAGTTATTAAGGGTGCGTGTGAAAATACCCTCAAAAAGACAAAGCATGGGCTCCCAACCCTTTCTTAGTGGGACCTGGAATTGGAGCAAGAAAGGAAAGAACTAATGAAGTTAAGAAGGAGTGCATCAACTAAGGGGAGAAGAAAGGGGAGTCTTTGCGCGACACTATAAAATAAAGAAGCAGTGCAACTTCAATCAGGNATAAAATATAAAATAAAGAAGCAGTGCAACTTCAATCAGGCGCGGAGAAAAAAAGATGGTGTGTTGGATAGAGTTTGTTACAANTTGCGCGACACTATAAAATAAAGAAGCAGTGCAACTTCAATCAGGCGCGGAGAAAAAAAGATGGTGTGTTGGATAGAGTTTGTTACAAAGGTGGGTAACGAATATCCGTTTGGAATAACCTACAAGCTTGTAAAGAAGCAGTGGTACTTCAATAAGGTGCGGAGACAGAAGACGAGGCCTTGGATGGAGTTTGTTACCAAGGTGGGCAACGAATGTCCGTTTGGAATAGTCTACAAGTTTGTCGCATGAAAGGTGAAAAGAACGACACCTCAACCATGTATAAAGATTAACGGAGAAACTTGCACCGACCTCTGTGGTTCTAATAAGTTTCTGCTTTATACTCTTCTGCCAGATGACTCCGAGACTGGCGAGGGACAGGAGCACTCTGCCATAAGATGGGTTATGTGTATGTCCAAAAGAGCAGGATGCACCAGACTTTGATATGGAAGATTTGACAGCTGTGGTATATAATATGATAATTGGGAAGGCTCCTGGTATTAATAAGATAGGAGCATAAATATTAAAGAGAACTTTCTCAAGGATAATAAAAGTTTTCATGAAGATTGTGTATGACTGTATCAAGGATGGAGTGTTTCATTCCTCATGGATGGTGGGACTGTTAAGGATCTTGTACAAAGGGAATGGAAAAGAACTTGATGATCCTAAGTCTCACCGACCATTACTATTGCTTCTGGTCATGGGCAAAGTTTATGAAAAGCTCATAAACAGAAGATTAGTTGGAGTTGTGGAAGTAAAAGGAAGTTACATGAAAGGCAGTATGGGTTTCGGAATGGGAAAGGCACAAATTTTGACTGTATGATGTCAAGAAGTATAAAGTGACAGTAGTGACAAATATATATGACATATTTCTTGACCTCACAGGTGCTTTTGACAATGCATGGTNTATGACATATTTCTTGACCTCACAGGTGCTTTTGACAATGCATGGTGGCCGGAGGTAATTCACCAGCTTAAGATAAAGGGATGTCCTGCTAACATCTATAAAGTANGTTTCGGAATGGGAAAGGCACAAATTTTGACTGTATGATGTCAAGAAGTATAAAGTGACAGTAGTGACAAATATAGATATGACATATTTCTTGACCTCGCAGGTGTTTTTGACAATGCATGGTGGCCGGAGGTAATTCACCAGCTTAAGATAAAGGGATGTCCTGCTAACATCTATAAAGTAATCTTAGATTACTTTCAGGACAGGTGGAGTCTTTATACATCTAAGACTGTACAGGTCAAGAAGAAGATAATGAGGGGTTGCCCCCCAGGGATCGGTCATATGACCGATTCTAAGGAACATTATTTCCGACGGATTTTTGAAGTTGGTAATCCTGCCAAGCTGCACAGTATTTGATTATGCAGATGATGGATTAATCCTAATATCTAGAATATCCCGAAGAGAACAGGAGCTAAAGGCTGCGGATATCATGGAGAAGGTCAAGCAATATGGGAAAACGTTAAGTTAAAGTTCTCCATTGCAAAAACGAAGACCCTGTTGTTGAAAGGAAAATTAAGCTGGTCACATACAATGCGCTTTGGAGGTGAACCTGTAAGTATGCGAGGGAGATGTCATATCTGGGAGTCATCCTGAATGAAAAATAGCAGTTAATTGAAACATATTGATTGTGTTTCTAGAAAGGCAATTGCTGTGTTTTAACAATTGAAAAGTATTGGAAATAATATTTGGGGATTGAGCTTCAACACTTTGAAGACAATATGTAGAGCAATGTTTGAAGCTATTATCGCATATGGTGCTATTATGTGGTATAACAGGAAAGCATTCGTTAGGCCCAAAAGTAAACTGGTTAGTGCTCAGACAGTGTCCAATAAGTCACTTCCATTATTGGCAAGACTGCTGCTAGTTGACTTACTAGTAGAAGTACGTAGGACCATGGCGGAGAGAGCACGAAATGGAAGAAACAAGACCTTCTGACTGAAGTAACAAGGGATTTGCAAGACAGATGGTCAAGATCAGAAAAAGGAAGAGTCACTTTTGAATTGCTACCAGATGTGGAGGAAACAATACAGCCCCAGTGGATTACCATGAATCATTATAGTGCACAGCTATTTAAGGGACATAACAACTTTAAAGCAAACTTCATGGATTCCGATTGGTGCAATCTCCGCTGTGTGAAGTTTGTGGTGTTGATGACACAATGAATTATGTCATCACAAACTGTCTGAAGACAGAAGTTATAAGGGATTGTCTCCAAGAGATTGCAGAACGGAAGGTCCATGACATGAGATCGGAGAATGTTATGAAAGATAATGCTCTTCGTAAGTTATGGCAAGATTTCGCCACAATAATTGGCAAAAGACTTGAAGAGTACGACAAGTGACGAGAAGAGCTATCCGATGACCCATGAATGAGTTTTCGGGTAAAGGCTCAATGAAATCCGAGTCAGAATACTTCTGATTGTTGAGTTGGGCAGGTTTTGCTGAGAAAAACGGTAGAATACCGTGTACAGCACAAAAAAAAGTCAAGATCCAAACATAGAAAAGGAGAAAATGCCGTGCACTGCCTTACTCACCCGAGTACAGTTGTAGTGCGGGAGAATGGATGGAATGCCGACCTTCGGGCCGTAAACAAAAAAAAAACATAGTAGGCAATGAAAATCATCTAGTCAGCTGTGAATGCCGAAACAGCCATATCGAACTTATTTTGAGCGGGTATGCTTTTCCTGGTCTGTAGAAAATGACTTTCACTTTTACTACGCTACTCACTTATTACTGTGTCTCATAAGCAATACATAACAAAATTGTGCTGATAATTCTACTTTATTAGGGGTGAAAGTGATTTTGTTTAAAAAAACAAGTGGGTGGATTAATTTATAGGTTGTAACATATTACCGTGTACAACAGGAAATTTTATGCCATTATGCTGTTAACAGTTTTTGAAAACTTTTTAGTAATTAACTGATTTCCTCAGAAGTCTGCTTCGGCTATGCAATTTGCTGAATGCCCGTGAAATGTTATTGCAATTATTACGTATTTACTCAACTGTACATTATTCGTGTGCCCAAAAATACTTGAATTTGTTCACTTTCACATCAGTGGTGTTGTGTTTTCCGAATCGTATGCATATCGTGAACTGAAAATATTAAAATGCTTGTTATTCGAAAGAATTAATGTCTTGGCATGAGGAAACATTTAAAACTGCCGGAGCGTTCAAACTCTATGTAGAACACTTCAAAATTGATCATAACCATAGTATTGTTGGTATTTTTGCATAAATATTGTGTCTTTAAAGAAATATGGACTATCATATTCGATCAATAACCAGAGCTAAACTTCAGTCACATAATTAGTCAGGTCTGACCCCTAAATAACGAAACATAGTTTTATTAACCTACCGAAATTTAGATCTTGTTTGGTATAACGTCTCAATGTAGGACTCATAAATTATAAGAAACTGATTTCTATCTCCGAATGGACCTATAATTGTAAGGCTATTTAATCGATTCTTAAGTTTTCAAATTAATACAGCCCATATTTTTATTTAGAGAAATTATTTAAAACACACACATAAATGTAACTTTTGGATTGCATTTATTAGATATTATTGTAAACAAGTTTTAATGACTTGAATTAACCAGAAAGGTATATGAATAAAATGACAAGTCAAGAATAAAACCATTTTAATTTCNAAGTTTTAATGACTTGAATTAACCAGAAAGGTATATGAATAAAATGACAAGTCAAGAATAAAACCATTTTAATTTCTTTTGAACATACTTTAAGTTTGTTAGTATACAAATAATGCTTTCAGTAAAACTGAGCATAGTCACCTACTCTGATTCGTGGAATAGTCCATATTTTAAAGATACGTGCTTACGAACTCGAATGTGAACAAGAATGTAAAATCATTCATTATACTGTTAAATGTCGCTACATTTAATACAATATTATATTTTTTTTAACGAGCGATATTAATTAGAATAAGGAAAGTATTTACTGAAAACTTTCCGTGGTCCTTCACTAAAATTGTAATGTTTTAAGAAATATCATGCAATTTATAAATCTTTATCGCTTGTCTCACATACATCTCCCAATTTATTTTTATTAATCTCCCGAGGAAGACACTTGCCTTTTTAAGTGTGATATCAGTTTCGTTTTTGAAGGAACAGACCAGATGCGACCTGTTACCGTATCAAGGCCTGAAGGGAGCGAGTTAACGTGCTCTATAAGCTGCCACAATTCGGTTCCGCGAGCATAAATTTATACGACACGACACGGGATATATGCGCTTTATGGCGAGTCAGACGACCCGGTCGGTATACGACACGTAAATTTCTCGGCGAACCTCGCCTTACGACACGCAGCATTGGAGAGAGAGCACGTATACTGCCCTCAGCTAGGTGATACGCTCATCCGTCACTGCGTCAACTGACTCGTATTACGGAAGACACGTTACAACTCAAAGTTGCCCATAACTCGGATGTTACTGGGAAGGTATGTCCACTCTTTACACGTCGAAGAACAACTTTTGCGCCGGTCTGTTGTATCTCCACAATTTTTGCGCTTCAATGGCGTATCGTCGGAGACATGAAAAACTTGTGAATTTAATTCTGGACAGACTTCATACACGTTTATGTTTGAGATTTCGTTACGTTTCAACTAAGCCATTATTTAACACACCATGAATCACTCTGAACCAGTAATGATCACTTTTAAAATGGTAGGAGCAGGCATGGGTCTAGGAAGACATATTTCACGGAAAATGTTCAAACAAGGTATTAAAAAATTACTGTGTCGTCTATCTTTCAAGTTTTGACAACGTCTTTGAGACGAGATAGCCGTTCACAGCGGATCAGGGAAGAACATTTTCAAAGTTGCTGAATGCTGAGTGGTAGACTTATTGAGTAAAATGATGTATGATACCAAAACAACGACAAAAGTAAACAGCATTTTATACAGTACTTTAAATCAGCAGTTTTCTCAGCTTGCTTTTCNGATACCAAAACAACGACAAAAGTAAACAGCATTTTATACAGTACTTTAAATCAGCAGTTTTCTCAGCTTGCTTTTCCTAAAAAATCTTTGGCTCCAGCAACGAGGATGCCCAGTTAAGACCTCTCACTGACTTCGACTTCACTGTGGCAGCGGTCAACCAACAAGTGACAACAGCCCGACTGTACAATTACTATGCATTCATATCTTGGGGTCGCTCAACTCAAGTGAGTTCGACTCACAAAAGAATCAGGGCAAGCTAATTAGTTTTTTTTTTAGTGTTGGTATTTGGTATACTATTGCATGTTTTCTCGTTATTTAAGAATATTGTAGACTTAAAATTTTTATGTATACGGCATCACGGATTATGCTTGAATCCAGGAGTCATCTGTGTGAAAATTTTAAATACTTAAAAATATTAGTAAGAATTATATTTTTAATTCATGTTAAGGTAGGTATTAAATATGAAAGCAGAAAGGTCAACTATAATGTAACAAGAATCAAACTGAAAGCACACTTGCTAAAACATGCTCTCAAATAACAGCAAAAGATCTTAAATATCATTATAGAATGTCGTGCAAAGAGAGAAACTGCTTGAAATTCGCCATTTCAATAAATGCGTCACCATACTCTCGCAAAAGAATGTTAAATGCCAAAAGGTTATTTCTATATCTCTCCACATTTTATATATTCGATATAAAGTATCAAATAAAAGTCTGATAAAACTGCAAAAAAAATGAAGTAAAGTAATTTTCGAAAATAATATTTACCAGACGAATTATAGAAATGCTAAAGCTATATTTATTTGCCATGCAAATTTCAAAATTTTTCATAAGAAATATTTTGACCTAGTCCTAAAAACAATTTTTGAAGTCACCCATATGTTATAAATGATTTTAATCGAAACTNAAATGAATTTAATCGAAACTCTTTGTTTAATTCACTCGCATTTGTATTAAAGTTGTGAGAAAATACTACAAATAAAGTAGAAGTTAAACCTTAATGGGAGGAAAACATGTGAAAACGTTTATTATTATGTACTTATGCCCGAAACTATTTAACTAGACATTTAATACGACACGATTTCAAACCAGTACAATATCTGCAGGACCTCGGGAGCTAACTTATCTAAACAATATATGAGGTTAGCCTGCTCGTCTCCAACCCGGTTCATGTTCAATCGCCGGCCGGGTCACATCCGGATTTTTGCAAGTTGGAATCGGGCTGGACGATGCTGCTGGTCGGTGGGTTTTCTCGGGGATCTCCCATTTCTCCCGTTTCCGGAGCTTCTCCATTCTCATATTGTTTCATCTTATCCATCAGGTGGAAGGCAATGGCAACCCACCGCGGTATCATCCTGCCTANTCTCCATTCTCATATTGTTTCATCTTATCCATCAGGTGGAAGGCAATGGCAACCCACCGCGGTATCATCCTGCCTAGCTGCCGTGGTCGTGCCGCGACCTCTATTCCCGCGCAGTGTCCTTGGTTCCAACCAACCTTCGGGTTGCTAACTTCCGCGCGCACGCACACACACACAGGTTACAAAAACTAGCTAATTTGGGGGATTGAAGAAAATCTAATTTGACAAAAACAGCATAAACTATCACATATAATTATTTGTTTTCAATTTTGGTGTGGAGTGTAAGGGAATTTAGTATAATTTCCATGTCTAAACTTTTGTTAAATAATTTTACGTCTTAAAGCGAGTTAAAAAAAATGATTATAGACTTCTCTTTTCTCAATAATACGGTTATTTAACTTGCAAAATCTGATGACACGACATTTTTTAACTACCTAAGATTGGCTCTGGGTTAGATGGGAAGAAAAAATGGAAATTTATTTTATCTGTATGCATTCAACACTCAATACATATTGCTACTAAACTACCACTAAGAGTGTTCCAGGGTCAAAAAAATTTTTCTACTTTTTAAAAAGATTTAAATTTTTTGTGTCCAATTAAATTAAAATGTAATTATAAGGAAAAAGTAATTTAAATAAAAAATCAATAATAAATAATTTTAAAATGATTGTAAGCATGTTTACAATCATTGTTTACTTTAAACATTGCTCCAAACAAATTTTAAAAAATGTTGAATGAACATTATTTTCCATAAGGTTTTTTGAAGTCAGAGGAATACTACAAATACATTTTTTAAGTGTAGCAATAAAAAAAAAAAACAGAAAATGTATGTGTTGGTAGGGCCTGGTAAGAAATAGTTTTTATGCAAAGTATTATTAAACTAAGTTCTCACAAACGTGGTGCGTTGTCGCTTGTTAAGTCTTATTGGCATGTGGTAGAGGAATAGCCTGAAAGCATAACTTTAGCAGGGCTTCCGAAAAGTAGTAAGTAACCGTGTTTGGACTAAAGTAACCGGTATGACCTTGATATCTGGGCAGGTCTTTGCCCAAGGAGACGGACGATAAGTGAAGAAAAATATTCAGCACCGGAAGATCTAAGTTATGGCTAGAAAACAAAAGAAAAAGTAGAAACATTCGCAAAATTATCAGTTTAGTTTTTAGTTATGTTCGTTATTTCTGACAGAGTAGCATCACTCAGTTGCATGTTTTGGAATTTTACTTGTTCAAGTAACACCTATTTTTAGTAATGCTTTACTCAGAAACATTATTACAGATAGGCCTTCGCATGTAAGGTTGGGTATAGGTTATTTCCGTAACGTATTATCAAAAATGACACATATCATATTTATTGCAGTAGTTAATTGTTGTGAATGAAATTTCTTGATTCACTTTCCCTCTCGTTATCATACCTGCGTCGCATTGGGGTATATCGTAGGCTCGATTCTGGCAGGTTGCATTTGTTAAAAGGAGGACTGGAGGGCGATTTTTCATCCAATGTTGTAAAATGCGGTAAATAGAGAGAAATGTTTTAGAAATTGTTAAATGTGCTGCCATATATTTTAATTAAAATATAAAGAATCAAAGTAGTTTTTTTTCAGACTCAGCAAAAACACTTATCTGATATATTTTCATTAAAAAATGTAGCAGTACATTAAAAATTTTTGAAAAACAAATTATTTCTATTCACCCTTGCCTCCCTGTTCTCCCCGTTTCACGGTGTAGGTTTTCCATGTCCATTCCATGAGAATGTGAGTCCAGTTCTTTAATTCGTACTTTTATAANTCTCCATTCTCATATTGTTTCATCTTATCCATCAGGTGGAAGGCAATGGCAACCCACCGCGGTATCATCCTGCCTTAGCTGCCGTGGTCGTGCCGCGACCTCTATTCCCGCGCAGTGTCCTTGGTTCCAACCAACCTTCGGGTTGCTAACTTCCGCGCGCGCNCCAACCTTCGGGTTGCTAACTTCCGCGCGCGCGCACACACACACAGGTTACAAAAACTAGCTAATTTGGGGGATTGAAGAAAATCTAATTTGACAAAAACAGCATAAACTATCACATATAATTATTTGTTTTCAATTTTGGTGTGGAGTGTAAGGGAATTTAGTATAATTTCCATGTCTAAACTTTTGTTAAATAATTTTACGTCTTAAAGCGAGTTAAAAAAAAAATGATTATAGACTTCTCTTTTCTCAATAATATGGTTATTTAACTTGCAAAATCTGATGACACGACATTTTTTAACTACCTAAGATTGGCTCTGGGTTAGATGGGAAGAAAAAATGGAAATTTATTTTATCTGTATGCATTCAACACTCAATACATATTGCTACTAAACTACCACTAAGAGTGTTCCAGGGTCAAAAATTTTTTTCTACTTTTTAAAAAGATTTAAATTTTTTGTGTCCAATTAAATTAAAATGTAATTATAAGGAAAAAGTAATTTAAATAAAAAATCAATAATAAATAATTTTAAAATGATTGTAAGCATGTTTACAATCATTGTTTACTTTAAACATTGCTCCAAACAAATTTTAAAAAATGTTGAATGAGCATTATTTTCCATAAGGTTTTTTGAAGTCAGAGGAATACTACAAATACATTTTTTAAGTGTAGCAATTAAAAAAAAACAGAAAATGTATGTGTTGGTAGGGCCTGGTAAGAAATAGTTTTTATGCAAAGTATTATTAAACTAAGTTCTCACAAACGTGGTGCGTTGTCGCTTGTTAAGTCTTATTGACATGTGGTAGAGGAATAGCCTGAAAGCAGAACTTTAGCAGGGCTTCCGAAAAGTAGTAAGTAACCGTGTTTGGACTAAAGTAACCGGTATGACCTTGATATCTGGGCAGGTCTTTGCCCAAGGAGACGGACGATAAGTGAAGAAAAATATTCAGCACCGGAAGATCTAAGTTATGGCCAGAAAACAAAAGAAAAAGTAGAAACATTCGCAAAATTATCAGTTTAGTTTTTAGTTATGTTCGTTATTTCTGACAGAGTAGCATCACTCAGTTGCATGTTTTGGAATTTTACTTGTTCAAGTAACACCTATTTTTAGTAATGCTTTACTCAGAAACATTATTACAGATAGGCCTTCGCATGTAAGGTTGGGTATAGGTTATTTCCATAACGTATTATCAAAAATGACACATATCATATTTATTGCAGTAGTTAATTGTTGTGAATGAAATTTCTTGATTCACTTTCCCTCTCGTTATCATACCTGCGTCGCATTGGGGTATATCGTAGGCTCGATTCTGGCAGGTTGCATTTGTTAAAAGGAGGACTGGAGGGCGATTTTTCATCCAATGTTGTAAAATGCGGTGAATAGAGAGAAATGTTTTAGAAATTGTTAAATGTGCTGCCATATATTTTAATTAAAATATGAAGAATCAAAGTAGTTTTTTTTCAGACTCAGCAAAAACACTTATATGATATATTTTCATTAAAAAATGTAGCAGTACATTAAAAATTTTTGAAAAACAAATTATTTCTATTCACCCTTGCCTCCCTGTTCTTCCCGTTTCACGGTGTAGGTTTTCCATGTCCATTCCATGAGAATGTGAGTCCAGTTCTTTAATTCGTACTTTTATAANCCCGTTTCACGGTGTAGGTTTTCCATGTCCATTCCATGAGAATGTGAGTCCAGTTCTTTAATTCGTACTTTTATAATTCTATCTCCATTATTAGGTAAATGCCCTTATTAACTATTAGTAGGTAACTAGATAATAGGGAAATTATTTTCGCATACAACTGTAAACAGTCCCTTTCCAAGCGCTTAATAAACATAGGGTTAACGAATAAAACTTTCCTCTTTTATAGCTTAGAGGCATATCTAGTTGCCGTAGTCACCCAACAAGCAACCAACCATGAAAAGAAAATGTTGCAAAGAACTAAAAAGGCTTAATCTTTCGTAAGAACTTGACCTAGGGCCTGGAATAATAGGCGTATTACTCGAACAGTCATAGTTCTGAAGAGAACCGTAACTGCTGAGCAATCTCTCTTCCTATTGAACCGGGAAGTTTAATACTAAAATTATGACTCCAGTTAATTCATAAAACATTTAACGGAATCGTTTACAGTTTGAAAATCATAAAAAATGTATAGAATATGTTCACTTTTATATTTACCGATTTCTGGCCAGTTCCCGGTTTGTTTGTAAGATGAAAGAGCCATTCTATCATCCGGAAAGTAATAATTTCGAGATACATTTCACTGAGTGGTCTACACGTTTTTAAATTAAAGTATATTGAGTCATAAAGTACCCATTANTAATTTCGAGATACATTTCACTGAGTGGTCTACACGTTTTTAAATTAAAGTATATTGAGTCATAAAGTACCCATTATCACAGCTGATAACGGTAAACGGTTTTAATGTATCCATTCGTTATGTACAGAGGATAATTTCCTTTACGAAAGCCCGTGCTTTCAGCCAGTATTTGAACTCCATTCTCTTAAAATCTGATGCATGTGTACCACCTCGGTGGTTTAAGAATTAATGGTATGCAGTTATTGAAATGAGATAATTGGTTGTAAATGCTTAATAGTACAATTTGCTCGGATATCGTGAGGTCGCACTGTTATTTGCATAATGCTGTTAATTAGCATTCCAAACTAGGGTTTACAGTTATGACTGGAATAAGTGGACGCAGCAGCACCGCATGCCAGGAATCCTCTGCTAAATTGCCAACTGCAACAAGCCAGGACTTCTGTTCCGTCCCGTGCTCCCAGATTCAGGACATATTCCCAAACTCGTTTCCACATTCCTGGCTGCCACTTCAACCCTTCCTCCCTTAAGAGGGAGCACAAATGTCGAACAGCGAAGCACGGCTCAGAAATTAAATGTTCCGAACAAAAGCGAGNTCCTCCCTTAAGAGGGAGCACAAATGTCGAACAGCGAAGCACGGCTCAGAAATTAAATGTTCCGAACAAAAGCGAGATTATGACCGATAATTGCCCCAACCGTGAGTCCATAATGGCCTATAAAATTTTATTGAATCGACTGGCAATGCAGGAAACTCAGAGTGTACAGTACCCCGCGGAAGTTTATGAATAGCAACAGAGTAACAAGTGTCTAGTATTCACGTAATAGCCCGTTCGACAATTTGATATAGTAGTCAGAGGGTTTAACTGATGAGTGAAAGGTTCGGACTTCGATTTCCTGTCACATCGGGAATTTTTCCGGAGGATAAAAGTTACTTACACGATACAAAAGTAAACACTTCGAGTTCTCGTTTATTGCTGCCCTCTCCCGTTAGTCTTCTGTCTCTACGTCCGNACACGATACAAAAGTAAACACTTCGAGTTCTCGTTTATTGCTGCCCTCTCCCGTTAGTCTTCTGTCTCTACGTCCGTCTTTAGTACAACTATTTTCATACCTAGCTTTGGGATGACAACGTACTGCATTGATGGTGATGACATCTCAGAAATGAACTCAGTAATGGTGAGTCAAATAATTTAACCTGCTTTCATGATCAAGATCATGTTGCACATGAAGGATATTTATGGTCATCACTGTAGTTAAAAAGTGCTCAGTGACCTGTATTTTATGCGATTTCCTCCAGAGTAATCCGATTTGTTGAAGTTTTTGAACCTCTCACCTGTGAATAGTTAATGCTGACATAAATGAACACACAGCACGCTGTTGACTAGTTGCGAGAATTATAAATGTTGTATTTTACGAAGTAGAAAAGCTTATAAAGGAGGCGAGTTATAAAGTAAATAATACAGCGGTGCGAGATGTAAAATGTAAACCGGCAAAGTACGTGCATATTCCAACTAAAAGGAAAAACAAACGTTTTATGTTGAAATTATTTATAATTTCAAATGTTCCAGATGCAATAAAGTGAAGCTAATTTTCAAACAACGATGACTTTTGTGTAAATTTTAAAACAAATTAACATTTGAAAAATATGAATTACAGCCAAAAATTGTCACAAACTCCAACGAATGCATTGTAAGAAAGATACAATATTCATATTTCTCGAGAGTTAATGATGAAATAAAGTTGGTTTTTACGAATAAGTTTACACATTATACACAGGGACGTAAATATCTAATTAAGTGTGAAAAGTGTTTACATTATGTTATATCGTTATCGTAATTCAGTGTTGCAGAAGTATCAGTGTCTGAATTTCTAAATTACTTGGGAAAACACCAGTATAAGCTATTTTTCTCACACCCTGGACAAAGTGTTGAATACTTGAGGTGAAAATCACCTAAATCGGGTACAATTCAAGTATCAGAAAGTTTATTTGGAAAAAGGAAATTATTATTGTATATTTATACACCAAATACGCTACACCAAATTAACAAATGGTATTCTTAAAAGCTCAAAATCACAATTACAGAGAAAAAAAACCCTCAAATTGAGATGAAAACGGCAAATATGTATATTATTATATATAAAATCTTTGTGCTTAGGGAATGCTCACTCCTAAAAGTAGAAAACATTTTGGTGGCACCAGACAGCTGATAGCCACGCTGCTGTAGCGGCTAGAGCGCTCGTCTTCACCAAGGCGAACNAACATTTTGGTGGCACCAGACAGCTGATAGCCACGCTGCTGTAGCGGCTAGAGCGCTCGTCTTCACCAAGGCGAACCGAGTTCGAGTCCCGGCGGGGTCGCTCCAAATTTTTGCACGTGGGAATCGTGCCGGACGATGCCGCTGGTTGGCGGGTTTTATCGTGGATCTCAGGTTTTCCCCGCTGCTCCATTTTCACCTAGTTTAACACTCACCGTTTCTCAAGACCTCGTGTTTAAGAGCCGCCGAAAACTCTCTTCTCTCCATCCCTCAACATATAAGGCGAAGCGAGCTGAAGAAGGAACAATGGTGGGCCATGGTGGGGGAGACGGGAGTTTGATAGAAAAACCCTAATCGCTGCTACATGACGCGATATTGAGAGGAGGAGACTTTGGCTGTCCGTCTGGGGCATCTCGGCACGTACTGCTTTGATACGTGAGCAAAGTTCGTGCGTTGTGTCCACGGGCGTTCTGCGACAGGCCAGTCGTCGTCCGACCATGTACTACACTTTTCCGATTGGCGAAAGATCCAGTGAACGCGCAGGCCAAGGAGGCAGTATGACATGGTGATCATCTAGAATGGTGATAAGATGTGTACCACATGTTGTCGTGCATTGTCCTTATGGTACAGAGCAAAAAGCTGGTCCTGAGGACAGGGGACAACAGCAGGCTCCAACACCTTCGTAATGTAATGGTTGCTGGTCAGTGCACCTTGGACGCGGACTAGGCGTGAGCGAGACTAGAACTCGATAGTACCGCACACCGTTACTCCAGGTGCTGGGGCGGTATGACTGTGCATAATGCAGGACTCGGCCAGGCGTGCACCATGGTGCCGCCAGACATGGATACACCATCGTGTTGCTGCGAGCATAAGCGGGATTCGTCGGAGAAGACTACGTCATGCCATTCGTCCCTTCTGGCCCGACGTTCCACGCACCATTGCAGCCGCAGCCGCTTGAGGTGAGTAGTCGGTGACAGCCGCAGTAATGGGTGCCTGGACATGACCCTGCAAATGGCCATGCACCATACGTGCGGACACAGATTGATGTGCCATATGCCTGTACTCTTGAGTGAGGGTGTTTGATATGGTCGTACGGTCCGTAATAGCAACACACCAGATGCCTCTCCTTGCGCTCGTTGGTGCTACTGGCCGCTGACTTCATACACGTTACTCAACCCGTCCTTCTTCAACCCACTGATCCCATATACGCTTCACTGTGGTGGCATTTATTCCAACGCGAGAACCAATTTCGCTGTAGGTTAATCCACAATTGTTATAGACCACTATTCTCCTGCTGTCACGGCATGGGGGAAAGAACGAAGGGGAAATACAATACTACTACTCCTAAGCGTTTTCCAGACTTCCGCCTATATTCCGCGTATCAGTGTCGCCATTGTCTGATATGCTGCTACATTCGGCTTACTAATTAATAAGTGACATGCTTGTCTACCCTTCCCCACGCATTCCCCCTGTGTGGGGTCCTTTAGGTTCTTTCTTCTTGGCGAACTAATTTTAATGGCCAGCAGAGTACATTTATTCTGGTAATTTAGCATGACAGTATGCTGCAGTAAAGAATTTCGTTAAGTCAACACTCCAAGTAGCAAACAACAAGCAGTTAACAGTTAGCCAACTGTTGACAGTGGTGGGAAAAGTTAGCATATATGACTGCCACCATTCCTTATATGGTTGGCAATCGGGTCATATAAACAAAAGTTACATTACCTATTTTTTAAATAGTCGTAATATGATCCAATGCTCTTACAATGATTGTTAGGTTTCAACAGACGCCCCACAGGCAGATGATAAACGAAATACTAACTGTTACTTACTGCTACGAAAATATCAGCATGTTTATGGGCCATTTACGGCATACCAGCTGTTGTTTACTGCTGAGGACACGCAAGTAGCAAACGCGTGGGCCACTCATGGCATACCAACTGTTACTTACTGCCGCGGATGTATAAGTAGCATACAAATGGGACACGCATGGTATGCTACCCATTGCTTACTGGGGACATAATAGCAGCATACGTATGCCCATTTTGTGGTATGCCAACTATTCCTTATTAGTGAAGAGACATTATCAGTAAGCTTATGTGCCATTTATTGCATGCCAACTGTTGCCGTTGAGGATATATAACTGATAATTTCATTCGCCATTTATGGCATGCCGACTATATGTTGCTGTGCAGTAGTAAATATCATGTGTGAATTCACTTGGTATTTTTATTTTATAAATATATAAAATAAAATTATCATGTGGAATTGCTAGTATTAGGAAAAAATAGATTTTATATTGGAAAACTGCAAAGAATAACACGAAAATATTCGTTGTTTTGCATTTTAAATTCCACCTGAAAGTATCCCGAAACTGACATACTAGTCTTTTAAACAAAACTCAAAAATCACAGTATTGAATTGTGATACTAACGTTTCAATAAAGTTAATAATGCATATTACATATATATCTAGTATATATTCATATATTACCTAAAATATTATACATGAACACATGGTAGAGTAGTTGCTAGCATTGTTGACTGTAAACGAAAGGTTTGTGAGTTCGATTCCAGGTTCTTCAAAAGAAATTTGCTTAATGTGAAAGAATTCTGAAGATAACATGAATTAATATGGTAAAAAAGTAAGTTTTGTTTGGTTGAAACTTGACTATTTTTTTGTTTTGAAAATGCTTCTATGTGGGCCACAAGTGGCCAAAAGCTGGGTTATAACCGGCAAAGTGCTAGGCTACAAGTGGTCAATAGCTGGGCCACAAGTGGCTTACCAACCGTTGACTGATGAAACGTTGTTTACTTACGGCAGGCCAGAAGCAGAATGCTTCTGGGCCACTGCTGCCACACATGGCCCACTGATGGTGATGGCATGTTTGAGGTACAGATGGTTTCGCAGAAGCAGGCGGCTCCTGGGAAGATTGTATTTTGCTACTTGCACCTTAACTGTACAGTGACCCGGGTGTGGCCAACTGCAAGAGGCATCATGTGGGCATTACAGAGCTCGACTGATTGTTAAATTATTATGGAAACTCTATGTGGGTCGCCCGTGTACAAGTAGATTTGCACAGGTGGGGTAAGTGGCTTTTAGTATTTCGGACTGTTCTAATGAAATACTACACTTTTTGAGTTGTAACATTGCCGCACAGAGGTACTGATACGAAGGTGGTGGCTACATTTTTTTCTTTCGGCGTTTTGCGTAAACGTTTGAAAAATCACAGAAAATTAAGCGATATGTAGTTAGGAAAACGCCGTGGGGCAAAATAATTTTTGTTAAAACACGGATAATGCTAAATGTCTGTGGAGGAAATAATTTTAAAACAGAACACTTGGGCAAATTGCAGTTAGACAATCCGACTTCAGGTGAACGAAGTTTACACAGTCCTGGGAGAAAGGTGGAGACTCAGTAGCTAAGTACACAGAGGCGAAATTGCACGGCTGTTCCTTTGTTGTGGGCGTTCCCATTCTCTGATTGGCTGCGCTGAGCTATGGAAACGGTTCTTATGTCCGACTGGTTACCGCGTACTGCGATGGCTGGGCGTATTGGTTGGGCTGCCGGATGGGAAGTAGTTTACTAGGCGTTGAAGGGCGAAATGCGTCCCGACATGTTGGCGGCTAGTTAAGCCATTTTGCTAACGTGTGCGGCTGTAATTCGCAGGATACGCATATGTTTTACCTCCGTATTTATAAGTAATCTGTGCTGCATACAGAGTTGTGTGATATTAACTAAAAAAAACAAGTGTCAATATTAATTAGTAATGGATCAACGTGGCAATTTTAACACTTAGGACGTTCTGCCCGAGTGAAGCTCGAATAAGACTACAAAGGCAGGTTTATCTGATTCTAAAAACAATATTGAATTGGATATGATTACATTGTTTCTTCAATGTTCGTCTGGATCTTAACTATCGTGAGTAAAAACTACTAATTTTTGAAACAATATTAGTTTGCTATTCAGATCGTATTACCTGTTACTAGAGCAACCTGTTTTTCGCGAAAATATTTCAGGACGACTTGCACTCTAACACACTAGAGCTAACATCCAATTTCGTGAGTGGATGATTTAAACTGCCACGTGTTGCAGGTGTCTGCCCGCGAATCACGGACATTCAGTGCTGGAGTTACGTAATTCTGATTGCCCTATTTAAGTAAGGAGCTGTCTCCCGACAAAGACACGTGGCAAATAACCAAAGTAAAACTGTGCGTATGCCATAGGACGTTGGAGTCTAGCCTTCGCGTAAATAGTTTCGCGGAAAACACGTGGCCCTACCTCTAAAAATGAAAAGAAAATATTTTATTGGGATACTGTCAACTCGGCACTCCATTGGCTGGCAGTCAGCAAGTAATAAACTTTATCCATTGGAGCAATAGTGTCAAAGGTGGCGTGAACCAATAGTATGGTCGAAATTGCGAATACAGGAACAACAGAAATGTCGTTTCTATAATATTGTGAATATAAGTAACTTAGTTCTAGTTAGTCTTACATTTCAATAAATGTGTACAGCTTGCAAAGTGTTAATTATTATGTTAGGCAAAACCTAGTGAAAGCCAAGTAAACGTTGCCCATAATAAAGTAAGTTCTTTTGAAATGAACCGTTGAAAAAATATTACGGCTCGCAACTACACGTACACACTGACACGCACACTCGCTGTTAAGTTGGCAGCAAGTTAATACAAATATTTCTAAGATATGACGTTGTATTAAGAGTGTAATGTGTATATTTATTGGTAATGAAATCAGTGTTGTTTATTTTATACACATAAGGTCATGAATTTCCGTATTATTAACACATTTGCTCACCTAAAAATGGTTTTCTACATTTAATGGCGCATTAATAAAGTGAGGCGGTCCGCGGTAATGTTAATCTCATATATAGCAGAAGGATACATACTTATAATAAAAACGAATCCCAAACACTGCTTTCAAAAGTGCTCAATCAACCGGGAACAGCCAGTAGATATGTGAAGTGGAGGGGAGTGGAGAGACTGGGGTGGCTCTTAACATCGAGGTCTTGAGAGCCGATGAGGGCGAAGAGAAGTGAGTACGGAGTAGCAAAGGAATGGTAAACGGGAGATGTCTGAGGAAGCTCACCAACCAGTGGCATCGTCCGGAACGATTCCTACATACGAAAATCTGGGAGTGACCCCGTCAGGAATCGAACCCGGTTCGCCAATGTGGGGGGGGGGGCGAGTAGTCTAACCACTACAATACCGTGGCCCCTACAAATGTGAAGATAGTGGTCACATTTTTGTCTTTCAAAGTTTGACGTGAACGTCTGACAAAAACGTGGAACGCAGTTAGGTGACGTGCTTGAAAGGAAACACTCGAGTAAAACTCAGTACGGCAAATCGCCTTCAGGTAGACTGCGTGCACTTGCTCTCGGGAGAGAGAGCGAGGCTGGTTAGGCGTGCACGTCGAGTCACGGCCGTGCGGAGAGTGCGAAATGCCACGCTGCTGTTAACTCCCGCTCTAAGGAACGGCCCCAGCAATCACTGTAATGGAGCCGGAGTTTTCCCTCGCTGCCAGCTGCCCTGATGAATGCCCCTGCGTGAGGCTGTGCCTGGAGTCCATGCGAGCGGCGCNTGAGGCTGTGCCTGGAGTCCATGCGAGCGGCGCCCAGGCGGGCGTAGCCCAGCCGGATGTCACGGCAAACGCGCAGGAACAGCGTTACGCAACTACTTTAGGTTCACAATGGCATATTAAAAAATACGCCTGTTACACCAACGCTCGTGTGTCGTAACATGTGAAGCTGAAGTTCAGGAATTCTGCCGTACAAATGTAATTTTAAACGTTGCGACGTCTCAACAACGAATAATGTCTCCCATGAAGCGAGGGAATTCAGTCACTGAACGACGATATCTGCTGTGCACAGGAAACATAGTTAAATCCACCTCCGGTGCCCACGTCCAGCAACATATAGACCACAATATCTGAAAGGGTTAAAACAAATATCACGGGGTTGAACAGTGGAATGAAAATTAGGTGAAATGCGCATGACAGCTGCGCAGTAGAATTGTCTACGTTCCAACATAGAAATATTACTTTTCCTATAGGACCGTCAAAATTACAAATAAGGCACAGAGGAATTATGAATACAGAGGTAAAATAGCCTCTTTTTCCGCCAACTCCAGCCGCACAAGCTAACAAAATGGGGTCACTTTAGAGCAGCTTGTAACGCCGCCGTTCGCCAATCAGCACCTGGTAACCTACAAGCCAGCCGGCAGCCCAACCAATAAAGATATTTTTCGCGGTACTCAGTAGTCAATCAGGCACAGGGCCCGTTGCTGAAACTCACGCAGCCAATCAGACAATTAGTACTCCTAGATCNGAACGGCCCCAGCAATCACTGTAATGGAGCCGGAGTTTTCCCTCGCTGCCAGCTGCCCTGATGAATGCCCCTGCGCGAGGCTGTGCCTGGAGTCCATGCGAGCGGCGCCCAGGCGGGCGTAGCCCAGCCGGATGTCACGGCAAACGCGCAGGAACAGCGTTACGCAACTACTCAGTAGTCAATCAGGCACAGGGCCCGTTGCTGAAACTCACGCAGCCAATCAGACAATTAGTACTCCTAGATCNTACTCAGTAGTCAATCAGGCACAGGGCCCGTTGCTGAAACTCACGCAGCCAATCAGACAATTAGTACTCCTAGATCAACGGAACCGCCACACCATTTCGTCTGTTTACTTACTTTGTGACTAAGGTAAGCGTTTATTCAAACAGGCGCTTTGATATGCCAGTACAGTACTTTTGACGAAGTTGTAACGCAGATACTCAGTTATCAAGTTACGTAAAATCTCTGTCTCTCTTTTTTTTTTTTTAAGGCGCGGGTTTCAGGTAGAACTAAAAGTAAGCAAACTGTACATCACTATTGAAACTCGTCACCTAAGCACGCTTCACTTACCTGTATCTTAAGGTTTGGTCTTATATAACTCTGCACTTTTTTCAATCAAACCTTTAAAATATCCCCGGATTTTCGCATGTGGAAATCGTGCCAGACGATTGAGCTGATCGGCTGGTTTTCGCGGGGATCTCCTGTTTCTCCCGTCCTTTCATTCCAGCGCTACTTCGTGCTCAACTCACTCACCCTCATTGGCTATCAAGACCTCGCTATTAAGAGCCAACCAAATCTCTTCACTCCCTCTCTTTAAAAATATCATCCCGTTTGTGGCGTGTTTGGTGGTTAACTCAATATGTCATGTGCCACAAGCGTTCAGAGGCCTGTTTCTGTTAACATAAAATCATTTAATTTTAGTTAAATTTAACTCTTACTTACATTTTATGAATTACATTTGATTTACAAATAATATGAATACAATAAGAGAGAAAATAGGCGCATTAGCACAGCCTGGTAAGAAATAGTACTAGTGCAAAATAATATTGAACCGATGCGGTGCGTTATCCCTTTGGTGTAATTTTCTAGATTTAGTTAAGCTTTGTCTGCACGAGGCGGAGGAATGGCATGAAATTAGAACTTTAGCAGGGCTTCAAAAAAGTTGGAAGTAACCGTGAATGGATTTCATTAATATGCTTACAATGTGTGGTGCCGCTGAGAGTTTCGCTAAACGGAAGGAATGATGCATCCAGAGACATAGTTTTGCTGTAAGGGGTAAAGTAATACATTTTTCGCAGACTCTGGTGGGTTCAAATGACAAGCGTTATAAGGACAACGCGGCCCATAGGCGATCTCTCGTCAAAGGAAGAGTCTCACTAAAATAAGGCTATCGACGTGGAAGGAGGGCTGGGGATGTGGAGCAAAATTATCGTCAGTTCATAAACAATCTTGGCCAGGAAACCTCTCATAATGGGATGTAAAATCCCTCGGCATCTCTGCCGCCTCGCCTAAAAGTTCCTTTCCACTTCGAGCGTATTTCGGAAAATAATTACAGGTTTGGTTAAGGAAGACTACTGTTCTATAACTTTATTAGCAGGGAACACAAAGGTTCGTGGGGGGGAGCGATGGTACGAGGGAAGTGTGTCGGTGGCATCAAAGACGCCGACAAACTCTTCACAACTGAAAGTAAGTACTGAAGTTTTAGCAGTAACTGAAAAGAAACGTCTTTAAATATCTGCCGCCTGGATGGTTTGCAATCAGTCTTGCGCGTGTCTGTTGCGGAAGAATGTCGTGCTAGCTGGCAACTGAGAAAATGCACGCACAAAAACCTATATACTTTTATAAATATATTTGACATCCAATGGTCAGAAAGCGTAACTTATGGGCCAAATGTCGCGGGTTCTATTCCCGTCCGGGTGTAAAATTTTTTATCCATAAAAATAACTTTTTTCCCAGCGTTCAGGACTGCAAGTTTTGTCGTCCCGTTAATCCCGCACTGCGAAAGGCGAAAGAGAAGTACCCAACGAATCTCCACTCATAATATTCCTGTAACGTTTCCGCTTTTCTTTCCGGTTTATTTACACTTTTTGAATGAAACGTTTGTAAATTCACCCCAAGAATGACGTCCATGGTTGTCTCCTATATACGTCACGTAACACAAACGTTTAATACTTATGTTAACACAAAAATACTTTATTATTTATTAAATTGAACTTTTACTTATTTTACATTTATAAATTATAACATTTCATTTATAGGTAATATGAATTAAGTACAGGGAGAAAATAGCTGTGTTGGTAATGCCCAGTAAGAAATAGTTCTTATAGGAAATATTATTTCACTTAGTGAGCACGAATACAGTGCGCTGTCCCTTTGGTGTACTTACCTAGACACGATTAAGCTTTGTTTGCATGAGGTGGAGGAATATACTGGAAGTAGAAGTTTAGTAGCCCTTCAGAAAAGTTGGAAGTAATCGTGAATAGTCTATAATGGAGATAGCTTACACAATATACACAAGTAGACTTACACCACAGAGCGAAATAGCGTGACGATTACTTCAATGTGGGTGTACGGTGATGTTTTCCGCTTCCATAATTTATCAGGTACAGAATAATAGTGCCCTGTTTATACGACTGAAGTTTTTAAATTTGTTACTGAATTTATTTTGGATCTATGTTTCTGTTTAATGTACGGGAGCAGTTTCACGTTTTTTCGCT
Source organism: Clitarchus hookeri (assembly GCA_002778355.1). Taxonomy (NCBI): domain Eukaryota; kingdom Metazoa; phylum Arthropoda; class Insecta; order Phasmatodea; family Phasmatidae; genus Clitarchus; species Clitarchus hookeri. Next base: position 298,178 of record NQII01001357.1, read on the forward strand.
TCTCGTATTTCACTTCATTGTTCACAAAACTAAAATAGCGATACTTTTTTTTTCTTTCGTAATCAAGGTTTTGAATGCAATCAACTTGTCTGAAAGAATTTTTATTTGACAGAATATGAGTTATTCTAAATGTTATAGACAGTAAAAGATGTCAGCAAATGTTATCTTCTCCACGCCATGAGCAAATATGAATACAACCACACTCGTATGACCGGCAGAAGCAATTGTTGTTACATGAGAAATCCAACGACGTATGGATGCTACAAGGACTAAACTGGGATCGCACTCTGTACAGCTCCGTAGCAGACAGAATGAACAGACCCATGAATGCATTAAGCTTACCCAACACAACACTGTCTAGTTACGATGTGTTAGGCGTCCCGCAAAACGTCAGCATCCGTTTGGCATTTGGAGATTGCAACCCAGCCAGTTTGAAAAGTAAATACTATTCGAGGGTGAAATCTAGGGTGGGAGTAATACCCACCGTGTGGACAGTCTTTTGACATGAAACGAAACCATGAGCAAGGAAGTAATGGCATGTTCCAGTTTATTTTTGTGGGTGAAACGAAATCCCCGGAGAAAACCTCCCATTACCGGCAACGAAGATTAGGAATCTGGTCCACCATGTATTAAACACTCCTGGGAGGCTAGCTTGTTGACAACCCACTCTATAAGCGGGAAGGCATATATTTGGGAAGTCGTATTAACTAGGAGGTAGGCAGTTCTTGTCACATTGCTTCCCTTATATGCCCTGCAAAGTTTGAGCTAAACTACTGAATGCATGATCTTTCTGAACTATTATGGTTGTTACAGAAGGCAGTAAACTGAGAGCGTAAACTTGCAAATTAATCTTCCCTTGACTACGATATTGTAGGTGACATGATGCAGTTCTCTCAGCAATTTTCAAGGCTTCAATATGTTCCTTTTTTTTTTTACTTTCGCTCATCCTTTCGTCACAATAAACGTTGTATTATCCTAATGATTGTTTACGATGTTTCGATCCAGTGGCAGAGTGAAATTTAAGAGACGTAAATGTGGTACTGTCCAACGAATTATTACTCTAATGCGTACAAAATTTTTTATTAACCCAAAGTTTAAACACAGCACCTTCAACTCTAACAGTCACAGATATACATATCTTATTTAAGCATTGCAAAAAAAAATAAAAAAATTGGTTTGGAACCGTGCAAATATCAGTATCTGTCATACGACAGACCTAAAAAACGAGTTTGTGTTCGATGTTGTTAGCAGCAACAGCTCACGAGTCTAAGGTATATAATCTAAACAACAAATGTTGTCTTCCACAAGGGAGTAACTTTCTTTTTTGGACGGTGTTTTCAGCTGTGTACGGTATATATCACTGAATAAACTTCCCGTACAAACGTTTAATATACAGACAACCATGACTGAAAGGTTTGAGGGGAAGCAGGCCCCGCCATCCTGCATTTATACATTTTCCCTGTAGGTTACCTTTCAGTCTGTTAGATGTAATTTTTTTGCAAGACACGGAAAATATGATAGTTTCTCAAACTTAATCATGTAGTCACAGCTTCACTGCTTTTATTAATTTTGATCTTGTAACTGCCAAGACGAAATAGGTGATTAACCTCGGTGGCTATTGAAAAAATAATACTAGCCACAGTAATCAAGAAATCCCTACTTCAGAAAATGTGCAGAGGTATGTGCTGTCTACACATAACATTTAGTACAAAATATCAAATGCTGGTTGTTGAGAAAATTCCACAAATTCAAGATGGCGGGGATCAACCTTGATAAAATGTGAAGCCAATGAAATATTATTTGTTGATTAATTACCAAAACGGTTTTATACTACCCGTTTTGTGCTTACCTTAACGTTAGGCAGTTTTGGGTAGAAAATTTTACTTTTGAAATTGTGGCTTATAAATGTGAACAAGCTGCAGCAAATTTCAGACTCCAAGCTACGTNCTGAGAAAATGCACGCACAAAAACCTATATACTTTTATAAATATATTTGACATCCAATGGTCAGAAAGCGTAACTTATGGGCCAAATGTCGCGGGTTCTATTCCCGTCCGGGTGTAAAATTTTTTATCCATAAAAGTAACTTTTTTTCCAGCGTTCAGGACTGCAAGTTTTGTCGTCCCGTTAATCCCGCACTGCGAAAGGCGAAAGAGAAGTACCCAACGAATCTCCACTCATAATATTCCTGTAACGTTCCCGCTTTTCTTTCCGGTTTATTTACACTTTTTGAATGAAACGTTTGTAAATTCACCCCATTTATGACGTGCACGGTTGTCTCCTATATACGTCACGCATCACAAACGTTTTGTACTTATGTTAACACAAAAATACTTTATTATTTATTAAATTGAACTTTTACTTATTTTACATTTATAAATTATAATATTTCATTTATAGGTAATGTGAATTAAGTACAGGGAGAAAATAGCTGTGTTGGTAATGCCCAGTAAGAAATAGTTCTTATAGGAAAAAATTATTTCACTTAGTGAGCACGAATACAGTGCGCTGTCCCTTTGGTGTACTTACCTAGACACGATTAAGCTTTGTTTGCATGAGGTGGAGGAATATACTGGAAGTAGAAGTTTAGTAGCCCTTCAGAAAAGTTGGANCTTGGAAGTAATCGTCAATAGTCTATAATGGAGATAGCTTACACAATATACACAAGTAGACTTACACCACAGAGCGAAATAGCTTGACGATTACTTCAATGTGGGTGTACGGTAATGTTTTCCGCTTCCATAATTTATCAGGTACAGAATAATAGTGCCCTGTTTATAAGACTGAAGTTTTTAAATTTGTTACTGAATTTATTTTGGAACTATGTTTCTGTTTAATGTACGGGAGCAGTTTCACGTTTTTTCGCTTCTCGTATTTCACTTCATTGTTCACAAAACTAAAATAGCGATACTTTTTTTTTTTTTCGTAATCAAGGTTTTGAATGCAATCAACTCGTCTGAAAGAATTTTTATTTGACAGAATATGAGTTATTCTAAATGTTATAGACAGTAAAAGATGTCAGCAAATGTTATCTTCTCCACGCCATGGGCAAATATGAATACAACCACACTCGTATGACAGGCAGAAGCAATTGTTGTTACATGAGAAATCCAACGACTTATGGATGCTACAAGGACTAAACTGGGATCGCACTCTGTACAGCTCCGTAGCAGACAGAATGAACAGACCCATGAANTATGGATGCTACAAGGACTAAACTGGGATCGCACTCTGTACAGCTCCGTAGCAGACAGAATGAACAGACCCATGAATGCATTAAGCTTACCCAACACAACACTGTCTAGTTACGATGTGTTAGGCGTCCCGCAAAACGTCAGCATCCGTTTGGCATTTGGAGATTGCAACCCAGCCAGTTTGAAAAGTAAATACTATTCGAGGGTGAAATCTAGGGTGGGAGTAATACCCACCGTGTGGACAGTCTTTTGACATGAAACGAAACCATGAGCAAGGAAGTAATGGCATGTTCCAGTTTATTTTTGTGGGTGAAACGAAATCCCCGGAGAAAACCTCCCATTACCNGAGCAAGGAAGTAATGGCATGTTCCAGTTTATTTTTGTGGGTGAAACGAAATCCCCGGAGAAAACCTCCCATTACCGGCAACGAAGATTAGGAATCTGGTCCACCATGTATTAAACACTCCTGGGAGGCTAGCTTGTTGACAACCCACTCTATAAGCGGGAAGGCATATATTTGGGAAGTCGTATTAACTCGGAGGTAGGCAGTTCTTGTCACATTGCTTCCCTTATATGCCCTGCAAAGTTTGAGCTAAACTACTGAATGCATGATCTTTCTGAACTATTATGGTTGTTACAGAAGGCAGTAAACTGAGAGCGTAAACTTGCAAATTAATCTTCCCTTGACTACGATATTGTAGGTGACATGATGCAGTTCTCTCAGCAATTTTCAAGGCTTCAATATGTTCCTTTTTTTTTTTACTTTCGCTCATCCTTTCGTCACAATAAACGTTGTATTATCCTAATGATTGTTTACGATGTTTCGATCCAGTGGCAGAGTGAAATTTAAGAGACGTAAATGTGGTACTGTCCAACGAATTATTACTGTAATGCGTACAAAATTTTTAATTAACCCAAAGTTTAAACACAGCACCTTCAACTCTAACAGTCACAGATATATATATATCTTATTTAAGCATTGCAAAAAAAAATATAAAAAAATTGGTTTGGAACCGTGCAAATATCAGTATCTGTCATACGACAGACATAAAAAACGAGTTTGTGTTCGATGTTGTTAGCAGCAACAGCTCACAAGTCTAAGGTATATAATCTAAACAACAAATGTTGTCTTCCACAAGGGAGAAACTTTCTTTTTTGGACGGTGTTTTCAGCTGTGTACGGTATATATCACTGAATAAACTTCCCGTACAAACGTTTAATATACAGACAACCATGACTGAAAGGTTTGAGGGGAAGCAGGCCCCGCCATCCTGCATTTATACATTTTCCCTGTAGGTTACCTTTCAGTCTGTTAGATGTAATTTTTTTGCAAGACACGGAAAATATGATAGTTTCTCAAACTTAATCATGTAGTCACAGCTTCACTGCTTTTATTAATTTTGATCTTGTAACTGCCAAGACGAAATAGGTGATTAACCTCGGTGGCTATTGAAAAAATAATACTAGCCACAGTAATCAAGAAATCCCTACTTCAGAAAATGTGCAGAGGTATGTGCTGTCTACACATAACATTTAGTACAAAATATCAAATGCTGGTTGTTGAGAAAATTCCACAAATTCAAGATGGCGGGGATAACCTTGATAAAATGTGAAGCCAATGAAATATTATTTGTTGATTAATTACCAAAACGGTTTTATACTACCCGTTTTGTGCTTACCTTAACGTTTGGCAGTTTTGCGNACGTTAGGCAGTTTTGCGTAGAAAATTTTACTTTTGAAATTGTGGCTTATAAATGTGAACAAGCTGCAGCAAATTTCAGACTCCAAGCTACGTCACATGTAGGACAATACTCTCTAAATCAGAATGTCTGAACCTTTGAAATTGTACTTACTGCAAATTCAGTTAATTTACATCTTCTTAATTGTGTATCTATGAGAGACATTCACTAGTATTGTCTTGGAGCAACGCAATTCACTAAAAATTAGACAAAATATGTACCTGAGTCACTAAAATAATAACCAGACTTTAATTTTCATCATTGGTACTAATGAAAGGTTTACAGTGTCAGGGCAATTTCTTCGGACAAGCAAAATTCAAGCCTTTTCTTGCCGCGATACACTAAATATTGGCGCTTTTCACACCGCACGAAACCCATCTGTCACTTATTCCTCAGGGTACCACCCGAGTGTCGCCCTGAGAAAACTCATTTGTGAAGTGGTTCCACAAAGGCGAATTGAATTGTTCCAATTGTTGCAAGCTTTACTTGAAATATTGGCAGTACATTGAAGGAGACACTTGCACCCCAGCTCTACGTGGTCGGGTGGATCAACGGACTATGTGGTAGTTAGTCAAACGGTTCCGTGGGATCTGTGTGTTGCCCTTATTCATGAAAATGATCCCACATGGACGGCGAAGAGGGTGCAAAGGAACAGTTTCGGTCGTTGGCCTTTAAGCCTCGACCCTGTAAGGTTTGAATCCTCTCTCTGGGAAATTTAGTAGATAGACATTGCATGGACATTGTATGGACATGGTTTATGTGATGATGTTAATTTGTTGCAGCTACTCGTATTGGACTTGGTTGGTTCAAGAGTACTGGAAGTGTAGTGTTGGTGCGGGACTTGTGCAAACAAGAGCACTTTAGTGTGTTTTGACGAAGTCTGTGCTGGACTTGTAAGATACAAGCGCATTAAAATGGCTTCGAAAACCAGCCCGTTTAAACGAGCGGGAACAACATTTATGGAATTTATGCTGATGAAGTCCGGAGAGAGGACCAAACCCTTAAAGATCAGATGGGCAGATTTTAGTGGCCTTCTGGGACAAGGGCAAGTGCCTAAGTTTGTAGTGGCAGCTGCTATAGACCGATTAATGGGCATGGAGCTTGATTGGAAGCAATTCCAATCAACTCCAAAAGGAAATAAATGATACCAGAAGCTATGGTATGCCAATAATGGAGTATAGAGGAGCGTCGTAGATTCATCGGTTACAGAGATCTATGACGAAGAGGATGTCCAGACAGGCAAAGGCGAAGATGATTCATACACATCAGTTGGGCCAGAACAGGGTGTACTTCTGATTCAACAATAATTAGAAAATTAAGAGGAAACACTTCAAACTTCACCTGAAGATGAAAATGACATGGATATAAGGAGTGCCGGAGGTAAGGCTCAAGAGTTTGTACGAGTTGCAAGCATGGGAAAGTTGTCAAACTGTCTGAAGCTGGACCCTCGTTTCTACAACAAGACGGTTCTGAAGGCTCTGAACCATCAAAAGTAAAGAAAAGACTGCAGTTTGAGCGAGGAAATATAGTGGAAAGTTGCTCATTGAAAGAAGATAACTTCATCCAAAATATAACAAAGAGTATTGAAAATACTCATACTGAGTCTACGGAGCTTGGGAAATGCATGGTGGACTGGCTGCTCAGCAAGAATTCTTAAATTAACAGCACACAGGCAAGATGGCTTATACCAAAATTGAGCCAACTGCAAAGTATGTTGGATAATGTGCTAATAGAAAATGGCAAAATTCAGCAACTGGAACAAACTGGACATGGAAAAGGCAATACTATGAGTTCTGCTGGGATAATTAGTGCCACTGTGCCACGAATTAAGAGTTACGGGAATATTGTGAAGGGCGAGGGATTTATGCCCAAACCATCCAAAAAGATTGTATTGGTTTATCCTGAAAAGGAAGGACCGACCATCACACAAGTCAAAGAAAAGTTAAAGAGCAATTTAAATCAAAAAGAAGAAGGATTGAAGATAACGAATATCAAATAAATTAGAAGAAGATGAATCCTCATGTAGGCTGGTGACTATGAAACCCTGGATAAATTAAAGAACCAGGAGAAAATTAACCAAGTTAGGTTAAAGTTGGAGTCGCCTTAGAGTAGAGATCATAGAGTGATAATCTATGATATACCTTGAGAAGAAGATACGGATGGGCTGGTGGAGACCATCTATCATCAGAATTTTGGAATAAGGTTAAGTCTTTGCAGGAATTTAAAGACAAAATAAAAGTCTTTCACAGGACTGGTAAAAGGGATGCTGACAGAGTTAATATTGTGATTGAACGTGACCCCAAATTTAGAGGCTTCTTAATTGACATGACGAGAACATATGTTGGCTAAGAAAGTTGTAGAGTGATAGATTATATATATAATACCATGAGCTAAAAATGCCAACCATGGAGGTACATTGCAAAGAAATGTAATGCTGAGATGGCATGTTCTCGATGTGCAGACAAAGGGCTTAAGTTTGAGGATTGTGCTCAAAAGAATAATGAGTATGTGGAGAAATGCATAAATTGCAAGAGAAGGAATTTAAATCATGACCATCGTGTTGATTTTAAGGATTGTCCTGCATATCAGAGAGCTCTTTAAGTGGAACTTGCCAGAACTGATTGTGGACTATAGTATAATGAGATGTGGGCAAATAGATTTGCAATGGTCGGCAGTTGCCACCTTTGAGTTGAACAGGATTGTTGTGGAGTGGAAGCTGAACTTGGTACTTTTCCAGGAACCATATGTCCCGTTTCAAGAAGTTGTTGGCCATAAAGGTACAGTATATACGTGTTGAGTGTCTCCGCGAGCTGGGATATTGAGGGCAAATATGGATATGGATATTATGGTACTGTCTAGTGTATCCAACAAACATCACGCGTGTGCTGAAGTAAAAAAAGGACCCTTGGAAATCTGGGTTTTGTCCTCATATTTCCAGTTTGGTGAAAAGACATAAGAACATCTTGATAGGTGGGAAATAATTACAGATATTCTTAGGAATGGGCCAATGGTGATCGGAGTAGATACAAATGCCAAGTCGGAACTCTGGCATTTTTCTGTTACAGATGATCGAGGAGAATTAGTTTGCCAGTTTATACTGACTAATGTTCTTGAAGTGGCAAATATGCATGGTGAACTGCCAACGTATATGTCTCACAAGCTCATGAGAGTGAGACGTACATTGATGTGACATTATGTAATGGGAAAGCCAGAGGTTATATCAGGAATTGGAGAGTCACAGAGAATAGTGCAAAGGATCATCGGTTGAAAATTTTTGAAAATTTGTCTGATGAAGACGCAACCTACATGGATTATACCGAGGTGGAAACAAGATACATTCGTAGGAATGCAGACTGGGCAAGATTCGACCATGTTTTATTGAAGAAGCTGTAGAAGAATAAGGATGTTTGGCGTAATGGTAACCTGAGAGAAAGAATTAACACATTCTCTAATGTTATTAAGGATGTGTGCGAACGGACTCAGAAAAAGACAAGGTATGGCCTTCCAAACCTTTCTTGGTGGGACTTGGAGTTGGAGTAAGAAAGGAAAGAACTGAGGAAGCTGAGAAGGAAACTGCATTGCCTTAGAGGAGAAGAAAGGGAAGCCTTTGCGCAAACTTGTAAAATAAAGAAGCAATGTTTCTTCAATAAGGTGCAGCGAAATAAACCAGATTCTTGGATGGAATTTGTTACCAGAGTGGTTAATGAAGACCCGTTTGGAATTATATACAAGCTAACTGCAAATAAGGTGAAAAAAGAGACACCTCCACCACTGGCCTCCGTGAGTCTATGGAGTTTCTGCTCCACACTCTCCTGCCGGATGATTCCCAGATTGGTAAGGGGGAGGAGCACTCTGCTAAGAGACGAGCCATGAGTGTATGTCCGGAACAACAGGACGCACCTGATTTTTATATGGAGGAACTGACTAATGTGGAGTATAGTATTAAAAATGGGAAGGCTCCTGGTATTGATGGCATTGAAGCTGAAATATTAAAGCGAGCCTTCTCAAACATAAAAGAAGTGCCCCTGAAGATTCCAAATGATTGCCTCAAGGGCGGAGTGTTTCCTTCCCCATGGAAAATGGGATTTTTGAGGATCCTTTACAAAGGAAATGGAAAAGAGTGTGATGCTCCTAAGCCTTACAGACCATTGATGTTGCCTCCGGTCATGGACGAAGTTTATGAAAAGCTCATAAACAGAATATTGGTTGGATCTTTGGAAGCTGAAGGTAGACTTTATGAAAAACAGTATCGATTCCGCAAAGTCAAAGGAACAGATTTTGTGTTGTATGATGTCAAGAAATACATAAGTGAAAGTAATGATAAATACATATTAGGCATATTTCTTGACATCGCAGGTGCCTTTGATAATGCTTGGTGGCTGGAAGTAATTCATCAACTAAAGATAAAGGGTTGTTGTATGGCGAACATCTATAGAGTAATCCTAGATAATGTCCAAAAGAGATGGAGCCTTTATTCGTCCAAAATTGTACGAGCCAAGAAAAGGACAACGAAGGGATGCCCCCCGGGGATCGGTCCTTGGACCCATTCTATGGAACATCCTCTTATATGGATTTTTGGAATTGGATTTCCCACCGAGTTCCACGACTTTGGATATGCTGATGACGGACTGATACTAATGTCTGGAAGATATAGGAAATAACTGGAAATAAAAGCTTCTGATATTGTGGAAAAGTCTAGAAATGGGCGGATAAAGCCACGCTGAAGTTATCCACTGCATAAAAACAAATGCCATGTTGTTGAAAGAAAGTTTAGGCAGGCCACCTACTGTGCGTTTTGGCGGGGAATCTGTGCAGCATGTGAGTGAGATGAAATATCTTGGAGTCATTTTGGATATACTTCATTTCATACAAGTTGGCCAGATTCTGACAGTCAGTGAGTGGCACTTGACGTATTCGAGACAAACAACGTGCCATTTACAAAATTCTGTATCAGCTGATGCATGAACGAACAAAAGTTAATATTACGTTGGCTATTATAAGTGCACTGCCGACGCACATTAGACCAGCAGAAAATACGCGCGATAAGAAAGAGTTCCTAGGTTAATTAATACATTTTGTTTTACATGGTCATAAAACAGTGGTTTATAGAGTTAGAAACTAAACTTCGTGCTAAAGTAGGAATCCAGTGTTCAAAATTAAAGCCACATTAAAACAATCCGTTTTCAAATGAAACACAATTTCAAAACCTTTTTCACGTCTTCATTACCCCTATCCAACCCCGCTTTCATTATGTGCTTGATATTAATTCCAAAAGTATATAGAAATATTGCATAACATTGTTTTATTTTTTTCTAATAATTTGACGAAATATATTTCAAATTCGTGTCGTTCCGAGCCAGTAATGAAAGCACAGTCAACTTTAAAAAGACACGATCTCTTGAGCAAAATAACAGACTCAAAATGTGCGTGCTACCTATCGGATTTTTTCTGAAGCATTGCCAGCCACAAAAAAAAAAGCATTCCGCGTGCGACATATATACATTTACGAACATATACCAATAGTTTTATTTTTCGCGAGCTATGCATAATTTTTAAAGTAACTTATACTTCCTGTAAAGTGATTATGAGTACTAGTAATTTATATTCGGCAGGTAATCGTTCATCTGCGTAAATTATACGCCATATTGTGCTCCGAAAATACATTTCTTTGTTTCCGAAGAAAGTTGGACAAGCGTGAATTGTTGTTAAGCAATTCTAACGTTATTACATGTCACATATTTCCAACTCGAATATATTAGCTATAATGTCCAACGTGTGATAATAGCTACAAATACCGTTTCGCAAATGTTTTCCCAAATTCACTGTCTAGGACGAATAAAAAAGAGTTAGCAAATAATACTTTTATACGAGGTTTTATATTTTTACTTTTATAACCTACTAATTTTTTTAGACAGATGTCAATTTTAGATATCTTAAAATGTGTATAGCATTACATTTTGTTGTATGTAGTTACTTAATTTAATATTAATTATTTATATTTTTACCCTTTAACATAAAAATTTACTGATCAATGATTTATGTACACATTTCTATTACTACAACCGCAGCTACGTATTTCTGAGTAGCAAGTTTGCCTAAAACGTCTCACGAATAGTGCATTGACAAGGGATTGTCTGATAATGACAGCATGAAAATAAACAACATCGTTGCCATGTTTCCAATCAGTTGATGGCGGAAGGATACGTAGTCAGATGTAGTCAGATGTAAACAGTGGCGCTACTTTCGCAGGCCTGTCAGAATCTGGCCAACTAACATGGTACAGAGTGTAATAAGAACAGTTAGCTGAAACATATTGAATATGTTCATAGAAAGGCAATTGTTGTGTTCCAACAATTGAAAAACAGTTGGGGATTAAGTTTCAGCACTCTGATGATANAAACAGTGGCGCTACTTTCGCAGGCCTGTCAGAATCTGGCCAACTAACATGGTACAGAGTGTAATAAGAACAGTTACCTGAAACATATTGAATATGTTCATAGAAAGGCAATTGTTGTGTTCCAACAATTGAAATTCATTGCTAATACAGTTGGGGATTAAGTTTCAGCACTCTGATGACAATTTATAGAGCAGTGTTTGAAGCTATTATTGCATATGGAGCTGTTATGTGGTGTAACAGGGCTCAATTGGAAAGGTATAAAAGGAAATTGGTTAGTGCTCAGAGGGCGGCACTGCTGACAGTAACGAGGGCATACAGGACCGTTTCCAATGATGCAATTCCAGTATTGGCAAGGGTGTTTCCAGTTGACCTAATGATCAAAATTCGTGGAATTATGGCGGAGACACCATGGAATGGAGGGCTAAGTCAGGAAGAAAAACAAAATCATTTGATTGAAGTTGCTAGGGAATGGCAAGATAGATGATCGAGGTCAGAAAAGGGAAGAGTTACCTTTGAGTTACTTCCAGATGTGCAAGAAAGAATGAAGTCCCAGTGGATTACCATGAACCAATATAGTGCAGAGCTATTTACGGGACATAGCAACTTCAAGGAGAAACTTGGTAGATTCCGTTTGGTGCAATCTCAGCTGTGTGACATTTTTGGATTTGGTGACACAATGGAGCATGTAATCATGAACCGTTTGAAGACAGAAGATATAAGGTAATGGCTCCAAGGAATTGCAAAAAGAAAGGGTATTGACTTAAGATTGTAAAACGTCATGAGAGAAAAAGTTGTTCCCAAGTTATGGCAAGATTTCGCCACAAAAATAGGAAAAAGGCTAGAGGAATATGATAAATGGCGAGAAGAGCTTTCCGAGGACCCATGAAGGGGTATTTGGGTAAAGGCTTTAAAGTAATAAGTCGGAATACCTGTAATTGGTGAGGACAGATTTTACTGAGAAACCCGGTAGAATACCGTGTGCGGCACAAAGATAAGTCATGGCCTCAAGAAAGAAGAAGAGAAAGTGCCGTGCACTGCCTTACTCATCAGAGTACAGTTGCAGTGCGGGAGGATGGAGGGAATGCCGGCCTTCGGGCTGTAAAACCTGTTACTAATTACACAAGCTGCATAATCGTATCTTTCAGAATTGTGGTCATGAGCGCGACTTTTAAATGGCGGGTTTAAAGAAACGTACTACGTGTCGTTGCGTGGTCACGACTATACAGGCACAAAACAAACGTATTGGTAGATAATGTTTATATGTTGTTCACTTGTTATCAGGTTTTTATTCTAACAGTACAACTCGCAAACCTACAGGGGACTACAGGGGAGAGTTATTTACGCCATAAAAACCCTGGTTTCTTTTGTGCCAAATAACGTCACAAATTGATAACTGTAAACAGGACATTGTTCAAAGCTGGGCTTTCAGGCCTTTGTGCATCCTACTGTCAAATGTAAGAACTGGCATCGCCATGTAATATTTCATAAGCGTCAATGAGTCAGTTTTTAGACTTATATATGGTAAAGCTACTCCAAAAATTATATTAATGATTAAAAACGACTGTAAATACATATAAAAAAGGTACAAATGATTTATGTATTACATTACAAAATCAGTATTTTGGACTATTTTTTTATCGCACATAAATTCAATACTTTGAGTGCAGCAAATATATACAGACATTCACGACAACATGGGAATGAGTCACCTATATATATACATATATATATCACTTATTTCATACGTGCTAAACTAAAAGTGTGACAGTTCTACTGATTGTTCAATAAACTTTTAAAGCGTAGCGGATTTATTCCTGCACTCTAAATTTACTGCGGGACTGATACAATCCTTCTGCGAAGAAAAGCAGAATCTACGTTTGTTTGGAATGGCCGGCGAAACAAACGTCTGAGTGTAGGGTTCTCCGCTGGCAGGGATGCTCTCTCTCTCTATCTATCTCTCTCTCTCTCGCGAAAGCTGTTACAGCAGCAGAACTGTTTCAATTGGAACGCGCCCCAGTTGCCTCGTCCAATGTGTTAACTTGTCCCGCACAGTCGCCGGGTTCGACTGGGACTCCGAGCGGCGCCGGTGGCCTGTAGGGTCCAGACATCGACCCTTGCGCCAGCCATCAATTAACTCCGAGCATCACCCCCTCCCCCCACACCTAGGGACCCAAAATGTCCGGGGCGCGGTCGGTTAGTCTTGGCTGCGGTCCAGATCCCTTCGCCCAACGCCGGGCAATCGATGGCGCCCAGGGTCATGGGTCGCTAGGGGTTGATAGAGGGAGGGTAGCAGTTTAGATGGGCGGCACCCTGGCACGTTGCAGTGGCGTTGTGGTTCAGAGCCGCCGTTCGCCCGTCTCCACGTGGCCACAGAGGACGTAAGAATACAGAGACGAAGCAGCCGCTATTCCACGGACTCCAGCCGCGCACGCCAGCAAGTCGTCGGAAAACGGTTCACCAATAAGCGCCTGGTAACCTACTTGTTAGGTGGAAGCCCGGAAAATAGAGTACCTTTCTCAGCACGCAGTAGCCAATCAGACGCAAGGCCCGTTCCCAGAACCTCGCGTAGTCAATCAGAGAATGGGCACGCCCACATGAAAGATCCCGCCATGCCATTAGGTCTATGTGTATTGATCTACCCAGTAACACGGCTGGACACGACTCTGAACATCACGGACGAAACGTGCGAAATGTGTTCTAATTTCTTCGAGCGGCCTGACTCGATACGAACATCACGGATAACTTCACTTGTATTAAAAACGTGCTCTAGTTATTACATGCTATAAATAAAGATAATTCGCGCGTTAATTAAGAACCAGACCAGTCTTTTAGTAAATTAAAATTTTGATGCTTTTAACATCGGACCATAAGTTTTTGATGTACACTGCTGGAGTATTCTGAACCAGTGAAAAAAACAGGAGGAAGTAAGGTGAACAAGTAATAATACAACTGGCATAGAGATAAAATTCTCTCTGTAGTAGCGGCCATGAGAAAACGAAGGTCGCGCCAGTGGAGATGTCACATGAATTACTCAAATATCCGGGTCTCTGTTAAGTGTATCGCATTTTCACAATAGCTAATTAGAATACATACTTTTAAGAGATTCTTATTTATTTTTCTCATTTATTTTGTAACCTATTCGATAGGATCCTCATAATTCCATGTTCATCTGGCTGTCTCCCATCAAGTGCCTCCCCAGATTTCGGTTCAAGAAACGTTCTCCTGAAATCGATGGGCACAAGAAAACGAAATAGCCGGGGCGTACCAAAATAAGCTAAGAAAAATATATAATTATTTTTATTTAGTTTCGAAGGTTTGGTGACTGGTTTGTAAGCTCTCTTAGGAAAAAATTAGCTACTCGCATTTCTCATAGAATTGATCGAATAATAAAAAAAAAAGGCATTTACTAATAGGACCTATTTGAGACAATTTATTATTGACTGTAAGCCCCACCAGAGGAGCAAGTTTTCTGTGTCTCATTCAAGGTATACTTACGTATGCACAGCCGAACACAACTGCTATACCTCAGTGAACTGAACAATTTCTGTGTCGGATCAAGTACAACGTGCATTAAAAAATATATTATTTTCAACTCCTGAAACATACAGGTAACTCTCAACAGTGCGACAGATAATTACAGACATTCAAGACAAGTTAGGAATGAGTTATCTGTGTCCATCACTTCAATACCAGCAGAGAGACGGGAATTTTGCTAGATCGCTTGAAGACAGTTAAACGTAATCCACCTGCACAGTCATGTTTCTGCCTTCATTGGATCACATATTGTTAGACACGCCCCGGACGATTTTCAACCAATGACAACTTGCAAGTAAAACAAGAACCGAAACCTCTGCTACCTAGTCTGGGGTTAAGACTTTGACAGCTGCTGACATAATATTACGTCGCCTGAATTTAACAAAGTTGTATTGAATTTCCCAAAACATCAACACATCCGCATTGTTTGAAGACACTGGCGACGAAACTTCGCCAACAGTGTTCAAAAGGTTCTCTGCAACGCAATACGTCGCCAAAAACACTAGAAGTGTAGATTACGCAAATTAACAGGAGGGGTTGTACATTATTCTACGTAAGACTGGGACACTTTCAACTTATTATTATAATATTAGACAGCCGGCGAGTAATAAGTACAGTACAGCGAGTGTGCCCGGTGTTGTGTGGACGAATACGACGGTTGGAAATAGGAATACAGATCCCAACAGAAGTGATGGCTACACACAGTCGTGAATATGCACGACTAACATCTCGATTTACCTAATTTTCAATAACTCTGCACCGCACTCAATGTTAACGTGGGGCAATGGCCAATAAACTATTAAATTATGCTCGAATGCAGAAAGGATTGTGGAGTCTAGTTTCCTGCCGAAAGAATCAGCGAAATTTCTGTGTCTCCAAATATCAGTTCTGCTGGCCTCCGCATTCCCACTTACCACTGTCCTATTAGTTTACACAACACCGGACACGCCTACTATACTGTACAACGTTCATTACTGGCCAGCTATCAGCCAATGTAACGCCGAGTTGACAGCATCGCAACTAAATGTTCCTGCGTAGGTAATATTACATTCAAGCCGTTCTGTTCACACCAATAATGTTACACTTGAAGTGCTGCTGACGTAAAATTACATGTCAGCGAACTTACTACTGGCTACGTAATATTACGTTTCGTGCGTGATTCAAAGAATTTGGGACGTAGTAATGTAATGGCGAACACTGTTTAAATCAAGTAACGTCATAGTAGTCAGAGTGGTAGGTCTAAATTGGTTTTAAAAAAATAATTATATTTAAAGTTGTGTCAATCTAAGGCTGTGGTCCCGCGGTCACACGTCACACGGAACTTCTTCACTTCCAGATAGTCCACCTCTGTACATATATATATTGGCTCTGAAGTTGTTCCAATCACAATCATTTCTTGCTCGAAGTGTACTGACTTTGCAAATGCATTAGGACGTAGAGGGAATATGAGATAGAGTGCGGCTGTTAGCTGCATAATAACCAGTATCCGTGTTCCAAAATTTTACTGCCCCCCCCCCCTACTCTAGCCATTTCCCACATTTCAGGTTAGAAAACAGATTACGTCACTAAGTGCTTTCAAACGTATTCACACTTCCTCTGACCTAAATACTAAAGTTAGTCGAAATATTTTATTCGTTTAAAAGGGTGGGTCTGTTGAAAAAATGACAGGAATACAAACACGTTGATCGCTGTTGAGCGTGTTGTTTTGAAGTGATGAGGCCTTAACTGAATAGCCTGCCTTATCACACCTTCAAACATTGAACCAGGTCACGAGCGTGATTGCAATAACACCTTGCGAAAGACAGTTGCAGAAATCCCCTCCCCCGGTCAGAAAACGGAGGCAAAAATATTAAACAACGCAACCGATATAGGCCAGCGTAACACCAGGAGCGGCGTCTTTTGTCGTCGGGTTACTGGAACGAGAAGACCACTGAAGGTGGGTGTGTCCGGCCGTCGTTAACCGCCTCCCACAATCAGCCTCCGGCAACATGAACAAGGTGGGGACTTTCCAATTAGATTGTAATACTAATGGCGTGAGGTAATAACACTTAATATAATTAATTAAGATCTTGGTATTCCATTTAAGCTCCCCCGGTCAATAGTCACGCAAATAGTTATTATATAATCTTTATGTTCATTATACTTCATCTTATACTGATGTGCTCTACCTAATAATGACTCATTATTTAGCTACGCCCATAGAACCCTTTCAGGTATGAATTGACTTAAAAAGTGAATTCGTAACAGTGTGTTTTCGTCAGTTCTACTGGTGATATGAGAGAGTTGGAGACATGAGCAAAAGACGACCTCATCTTAAAACCCTTCCAGTCATTGTGCTCACTACAGTGGACATATTTATATGAAGGAAAAAATGTGATAAGACCTTCACACATTCAGGATAATCACTGAATGAGGCCAGTGTCTTCCCTGTTGTTAACGTGGTTTGTGTACATTCTATGGCTCGCAGTTTGTGAGTGGTTTATCCAGTTACTCTCAAGCACCAAGCACATATTTCATTGGTTGCGGGAAAGATGCAAGAGTTGAATCAGCGTAAGTACAGCACGAACCAAAATATCATATCTTTGAAACACTTGGAGCGATAAATTAACCCGAGACTTAAAGGGTTAACCGCTTCAGCGCCCGAGTTCACGATCGTGAACATGTTTCACACAAAGAATACTTGCCGCTGGTACTGTGCACAGCCAGGAATCAGTGCTCTGTGTATTCAGCGACTAATCTGATTTGCACAAGTTTCTAAACCTATATAACACTTTCGCTCAGATCCACTTTCGTGATTGGATGATCTAAGTGCTACGTGAATCATAGGTACATTTTCCGAGTTACCTAATTCTGATTGGCCATTCTAAAAAAGAAAATGTCTTCGCGCAGAGGCATGCCGTCAATAAGCAAAAGAAAACTGCTGGCACGCCCGTACGATATTGAAATCTAGCACATGCGTAAATATTTTCGCGAAATTCGGTTGTCCCTACTTGTGGTATAAGTGTACGCATTATAAAGACTTTTAGTCTGTGGTACGCTCCGACTGGCTGCTACGAAGTGAATGATTAATGGTATTAAGAAATCCAGGCCAAATAACAATATACTCTGCACAAATACTGTCAAAGAAAGGGCAGTGGTATTGCAGTAGGAGACTTTCTAATTATTTTGATATCTTGGCTTTATCTGAAGGGATCAGTCAGGTTAGGGTATCATTTGGAGATGACAGGATCAGGCTGCAGCCGCTCCGTCTTGTTTGTTCTGCTCGTCACTATTCTTGCGCAGAATGCTGATGAACCGAGACTAGCGGAAAGCGGATTTCACGGTCAAAGAACCGCATTCGTGCGTACTCAGTTTAATAACATTTTGTATGAGAACTGTTTCTTGCTAGGCATTGCTAAGGTCCCTATTTTCTCTCTGTTTTTATTCATATTAGATTTACATTAAATGTTATGATTTATACAAAAATTATAAGTGAAAGTTCAATTAACCCAAAATAAGATGCTTTTGACAATGCTGTATTTAGGAAACTACCAAACACGACATAATGTAGTGTTTTCCAAAGGTTTGATTCAAAAAGTGTGAACATAATGCCAATAGACCACACCCGTTGTCTGGCTGCGCTCTGGAAACATGCCTTGTGCCCGATTCGCCACTGCGTACTGCTGAATAATCTCAATTATCCATTCTGCTAACTGGCAAGTGTGTTTACCAGACGCTGATTGGTGAACGGCGTACCGACATGCTGCTGGCCAATGGTGTCAATTTTGCTGGTGTGTATGGCATGAGTTGGCGGAATAAGCTGCTGTTTCGCCTCTGTATGCTTGGCTACTCTGCAAATATAATGTGTTAGGAGGGGGGTGCGAGCATCACTAGAANGGGGGGGAGGTACGACACCTCGCTCTTCCCATGGCCCCTCAGATAACCGAGTTGATCAGCCTGTGCCGGCTAATGACCGCCTTCCTGCGGAGCCCGGCGCGAGGGGGGTGAACATCGGAGTCTGCCCTTCGCAACACAACAACGCCACGTGAGGCCATACAGTACTAAAGAATGCTGAGATGAAACAGCCGTGTTTTCCCGCAAACTCTAGCCCCCTACGCCAGCGTCTATAGTAACCTACTTGCCAGTAGGCAGCCTAGCCAATAGGATCCCTTCCGTAGCACGCAGTAACCAATAGTACAGAAGGCTCGTGTCCAGATCCTCACTCATGCAGTCAATCAAAGGTTGGGCAAACTCACGCAAATTCCCTCCTGTGGCTTTATCTACTCTGTGGTGAGGTCAAGAATTCGGGTTCAAACCTCCTTCGGTTCCGGGCGTCATGGGAAGAATGTCCCGTTACAAATTTTGAAAGTTCGTAACTGTGTTAACGCTAGTCCAGTTAGTTCCTATTTAATGAAGCAGTTTCCAATTTATTATTTCTGCCCACATTGTTTAATTTGGTCTTATGTTAAAACATTACATTGCACTGGCCCTAACAGTATATTTCCATAAAGCGATCGAGTAAAATAATTTGCCGCCAACGTTACTGCTGGCTACGGGCAACATTAATTTGGAAGGGGTTGGCTTCAGGAATATCTAATTAACTACGAAGTGGATGTGTTGCATTTTGTCCATGGCACTCCTGTATCTACAAGTAGATATGTTTCAATATTTCCTAAGCTAGTCACGTCACTTGTGGTACCTTGCGCACGAGTGTCGGTATATAATGTGATTCAGAACACACTCTAATGAAGGAGGGTGGCGTTATTTGTAGCACAATCGCGTGACTTAAAGCNGTATATAATGTGATTCAGAACACACTCTAATGAAGGAGGGTGGCGTTATTTGTAGCACAATCGCGTGACTTAAAGCCCATATAAAAATATGTACAGTATGACAAACTTCAATCTTTCTTTAAGGGCACAGGCAAATGAGGATATTTTTTGAGTTAGTAAAGGTTTGGAAAATAATACCTTGAAATATCTGTACCAACATTTGGCATGAATGGCGACGGAACATCTGTAAGGAAATCGCACATCCGCAGCGCAGCTGTCTGGTATCGAACTCAACTCCCTAACTTTTTTATTACACCCCAGGCCACTGTAATGAATGCAATGCCCTCAGACGTTGGCCGAGTTGCGACCAAGATTATATGCAGTTACAACCTCCTTGGTTGCAACGCAATTCCAGCGAGAAAACCCGCGTTTACGCCAGTCAGTGATAAAACGAAGGAGAAGGCGCAACCCGACTCGCCAACACTAGTGCTTACTCTTCTGAGACTAATTTTAAAGTTTCTTCATTTGGAAGTTTCGTGTGTCGGCGAGGACTGCACCGCTTGCCCAGCCAAGATGGCGTCTTCCCAACACAGAAGCGTCGTATCAACGTTGCACTTGCAAGTTCACCTTACGTCAGCTGCAGCTTTCATGAAGATATCTTCAGTGTCGTACGCCTCTATTAAAAGGTTTACGTTCATAACAATATATATATATGTATATATATATATGTATATATGTATATATATATATAATTAAATTGTCTTGTGGCTGTCCTCATAAATCTGAATGTTTCTTTGTGTATTATTGGTGCGACCACCGCAATTATGATATATACTTGAGTTCTATGTCGGTCATGATATAAGAAAGATATTTTGAATATATTAAATAATCAATCCATAAACAAAATAAAATTTTGTATTCCACAATTTAAAACATTTAGATAGTTGATTTACAATAGAAAATTAATGCGTTGTATGGCTGATAATAACATCATAACATATTTTTATTATGTGAGTGCCAGACAATATAAAAAAAAACATGAATTAACTTTGGTATAGGGGTACAGATGGAATGCAATTTAATTAATTTCATAACGACCGTAATAATTTTTATAGCTTTATTTACTATAAACTGTACATAGCAACATTATAGAAACCGCCTCAAATATGTAAAAAAAATTTCATTTCAGGTCCGGCTTATGTATGTGAGAATAATCTTATGTAGTAGGATTTAGTTCCTTGTGTCACAAGTATCATTAAAGACTTGCAAAATTCGCGTTATGATTTAGCGAGAGACTGAACTCCATGATACTGTACTTTTGACCGACTTCTGCCATAGGCCGGCTATATATCTTGGCACGCCTCTCGGGATTGTTGAACTTTAGCGGCGGAGTAGCCAATATTTGTCATACAGGTAGGTAACTCCACTTAAAGGTTAGCTGTCAATAAAACCACAGACTGTACTCACTTATACAAAAGGCAGTAGGGTTTATCCTTCCTCTGTAAGATAATGCAAATTTTTCAGGTCTCTAGGTATCATGCATCGGAGCCCGAAGCCACCGGCCTGGAGCAGCCATGTTCTGATGGCACCCGGCCACCTTATTGGATCTTGGTGACTTTTAAATCAACCCACGTCCTTTACTTTGACCTTGATATTAAAACACCAAAAAATTAAAAAATTGCAAAAAAAAATTAAAATCGAGGGACATATAATGTCACACTCACACTCATCCCACCAACGCTAATCAACACCCCATCCCCACCCTCGACCTTCACAAGTATAAAAATATAGACAAATCAGCAAAAAAACTTTATAAAAAATTCTTAAAATTGAGAAAAATTGCAAAAAATTTAAAAACTATTCTAAAAATAGAAAAAAAAAACATAATGTTACCCTCGCACTCCTCCCACAACCCTCACCCCACCCTACCAGTCATAAAAATTGTAGAGAAAAAATGCAAATAGTTAAATGTTGTTTCTAAAAATTGAGGAACATAAATCATTAACCTCTATTTTATCACCCCTAACACTCACCAGTCATAAAAATTGAGAACACAATTGTGAAAATCCAAAGACACTAATAATAGTGTAGAAAAACATATAACATCACTGAATCAGACACCCATGCTAGTTGCTGGTGGCATTGACCTTGACCTCAATAAAGCTGGAATTCGAAAAACCAATTAAATACTGTAAAAATCGAAAGTAACTAATTAAAATTTAGAATCATGTTACATCACTGATTCCGACACATATTTTGAATGCCAGTGGCCTTTACCTTGACCTCTATAACCTTGAAAACGTTTAATTTTGAAAAAAATTGTAAAAATTTGAAAAAATGCATAAAAATTGACAAACATATATTCTTACTGACTCCAACCACCATGTTGGATGTTGTTAACCTTGACTTTAACCCAAATAACCTTTAACTCTAAACATTAAGAAAAGGTTGCAAAAAATGGACCAACATAATAAATGTTTACTTGTATATAACATCACTGATGTCAAAAACAATGTTGAATGTTGGCGACATTAAACTTGACCCATTGCCCTCCAACTCAAATTCATAAAAAATCTTTAAATAATTTTCTGAAAGCAGAGTAACAATATTAGACCCCCCTTCTCTAGCTCACCTCGCCACCACCAACCCCTCACCCGCCACTCTCCAAATATTAATCATTGGCTTTACATAACACAAATTATCCCTCCACATATGCCAATCAATCATATCTGCCCAACAGCCACTAAATTTCGACTATATGAAAAATGTTCTTATTTCCAGTATTGAACACTATATATTTTGCTAGTTATTTCTTTTTAGTAACTTCCACAAGATGGATCCCTTTTCGTACATTTACAAAACCCTGGTCTCGGTTACAACGCTTGCATTCTTCGTATTGACCAGCCTGACACAGGCGAATTTTCTATATACATCGATGAATTAAACTACAAGTCAGCTGATATCGCATGTGGAAGAAGAACAGCGTAGTCATTTTTGGGGTGCAGGGACAATAAGTTACGAATGACTACAGCCGATCTGCGGCATGTGTAGAATATGGCATGTATTTTAAATATGAGTGTGATGTGATTCGCAGCTTGACTCCATTTTAAANTCTGCGGCATGTGTAGAATATGGCATGTATTTTAAATATGAGTGTGATGTGATTCGCAGCTTGACTCCATTTTAAATATGCAATGGGAATATTTATTTCCGGTTCAAGTGGAATATATTTTCACCACAAGACACCTCCCAGCTTTAAGTAAGCTCTCTTTGTGAAGATGATGAGTACTATGTTCACCTGTGCAGTTCGCGTTGCTGAACGAAATTACCGAAAGCTGTAATGGTAGATGACATGAAATGCGTGGTAGTTAAGACAGGGGTAGGTGGATGCCGACATTAGACACAGCCTATACATCACATTTTTGTTCTGTGTACAAAGACGAATGATTTGTAGTGCTAAATTCGAGCCATTAAATATTATTTCTCGCCAGTGAGGTACAAAAATGAAACATGTACATGTTCTTTAGTATGTATGTAATTGACAGAGCACAGGCTTGGAATCAAAGCACACATGCGCCTTGTCCAACAAAGACGAAATAGACAGAGTGGATGTGGAAGGCGAAGTTACCTGCAGCAAATTTAAATGTTTCGATACATTTAGTGACACTGTCTCAAGGTGGCTGTTACTGCTTGCCGAGATCGTAAAACGACATCATAACAGATTTATAAGATGGATATAGCATAGCTATTTTGTAACCAGTCCTATATAAAACAGGCCCCACTATATAGACAAGCATACAGTTCGCGGCAGACAGACAACATGGCTGTCTTCCATCCGGCAATAACATATCATTACGAAAACCTGGACTAAGTCGCGTTTCCTATAGTAACTGGTCTGGTAGCAAGCTCTAAGAGCAGGAAGGTGTGCGATGGTAATTTGCACTGGATCGGTGCTATGAATCCTGACTTATTCGAGTCTTGCCAGCAGGTGATCGACTGTACCCCAGGCTATGTTCTGTTTTTTTTTTGCAGTCACAAATACACCAAATGTCTATGCCCGCCTGATGATGTGATAGCTGCTGCAATAATTCGAGAGAGTTCACCCCTGCATGCGGCAAACTGCGCATCGTCAACATCAGATCTGCATACCTCGAAGGCTACCATCGCAGATCCATCTTCGTTGGAGTTGTAAGGCTCAGCCACCGCAGAACAGCAACCTGTCACCTCAAATCAACGAGCAGTCTCTCGGAGACCCCCCTCCAAACGCAAGACTTTATCAGATTACAGCTCATCCTTAACGATTAATCATCGAAGAACATCTGAAGCCGACATCAGCGCTGATGACGCCACAAATTTACTGTTTCCGGAGCAAACCGGCACCCTTCCCGATGTGAGTGATTAAATTTCCATAGCCGAACTTAAGTCGATTATAAAAGATGTGCTCTGTGAAGTTTGTGCTGCTGCTAGACAAATGTAAGGTACAGCTTTTCTAACTGCTAACCACATTTTCTTTTACGTGTCATTATTTCTTGCTAAACTATGTACTGAACACTGAATATGAAATAATTACAACTTGCAAAAAAAAATCTTATATTATATGATGGTTGTTTGTGCATTTATATAAATTTTTGGTTCATGTGAATAAACTGCAGGTACTAAAATAATTTATTTAGATTGGTACCTGTGTCACAAGTAGCAATGTGCTGATTTAAGTTTGCATGCAAAACCCATAAGTATTTAGACAAAACCAATAATTAACTTTAAGTTTAATACGTGAAATTAATTACATTCAAATCAACGGATTCTAAGAACATGTAGTTTGGAGTTATAATGACTACAAAATACCCTTGTACTCAAAAATACATAAGAAAGTAAGATGAAATATATAAATATTTAAAAAATGCAAGATGTAGTTGTGTTTAATAATGCATACCTATGTATGTAAAAAACATTATATTAACTTAATCAGAATGATTTAAAAAAAATAACGTGTTGTTATTGTGGCAAATACACTTATCTATATTAACTGAGAATTGTTATCGAAATTATGGTTAATATCATAGTTAATATTTCAAAATGTGAAGGAGTTACATTTTATCACTGTCAACACAAGACTGGCCTCTCACAAGACTGAATCCTCACAAGAAAACTGTCCCTTCACAAGAAGACTAACACCTCGCAAGAATGTCCCCTCACAAAACTGACACCTCACAAGTCTGAGACCTCTTCGCGGAGAATGCATCTTCAACAGTTTCTTCCAGACAAGTTCTTTGCTCAGTTTGAAATAATTATCACACTGAAAGGAGACAACTGACTAATGCCAGACCGACCCCTCTCAAGACTAACCTCTGAATGGCTCTAAATGATCCCTAATAAATCCTAATAACTATAAATGACTCATTCTGCTCTGCAAATGACCGGTTAATGAGCCCTCTTACTCCAAAAATGACCCATTCTGCTCTGCAAATGACACCTAAATAACCTCTCATGCTCTGCAAATGACCCCTAAATGACCCATCTAAATGACCCTTCAGCTCCATGACCCCTAAATGGCCCCTCCTGCTACACAAATGTCCTCTAAATGACCTCTTCTGCTACGCAAATTACCCCTTTATGACCCCCTGCTACGAAAATGACCACTTCTACACCGCAAATGATCCATATTGCTTCGCAAATGACCCCTACTGCTTATTATTTCACACTTCAAGGCGATAGACCAGCCGAATTACACATGCACTTCCCTTTATGGGAATTATTCTGTTTTACAGGGCAAGGTTACAAGGACGTGAAGTTATTTTTAGGGATGAAGAAAAAAATACGAACACTCTGAGAAAACCCATTTGCACTGCTCGCAATAGCAGGAACCATGATGTCATGCTACCTTGACCTTTGGACACCATTATGGACGAAATATATGCTAGGGATGAAAGAAAATAAATATGTTTTATATATAAACATGGGAACACTCTGAGAAAATCCATTTGTCCTGCTCACTATAGCAGAACCATGGCATCAATCAACCTTAACCTTGACCTAGAATTATGTCATACAACCTTGATCTTGAACTTTAGCCAACATATCGAACAACATCTACCACGTAAAACAAATAAGAATCACAATTATTTAGAAAAGTTTTTAATCTCAGAAAAATCATCAGAGCTACGGTGACTGAAGATGGGGTAGTCCCACCGTATTCAGCTTCGTTGTAGGCTAAGTCTTATGATTTTTCCTGCGAATATAAATATTCTAAAAAATTCTGATTATTGTTTGTTTTAAGCAGTAGATGTCGTTCAAGATGGCGGTTTAAGGTCAAGGTCGCATGACAGTATCCCAGGTGAAGGTGAAGGTTGCTTGATATCACTGTTACTGCTATTGAGAGTGTAGCAAATTGATTTTCTCAGAATATTCCCATGTTTTTATATCCAAATATAAATTTTTTTTCTTTCATCCCTATTATGGATGTAGTTTGATATGTCCAAAGGTCAAGGTCAAGGTCTCATTGCATCACAGTTCCTGCTATTGCAGGAAGAGAAAATGTGTTTTCTCAGAGTGTTTGCATGATTTATCTTCATCTCTTAAATTATGTTTATATATATATAATATTTCAAAATAATTAATTTTAACCTTGCACTCTATAATTCAATTCCTCTCGTAAAGGTAAGTCATGTGTGATTTCGCTGGTCTGTTATTCTGGAGTCTGAAACAACGACCTGGAGAATGAGAATTTAAAATATGGCATTTCAGTGCAAACTCTGCTAGAAGTAGTTTACTCAGAGTCATATTTTGAAGAGAAATTCTAAAATTTTAGCACAGGTTGTGTGCAGCCACAAACACTGCACGCCCTGCAATCAGCTCTGCAATCCACTCCGCATGCTCCGAAATCGGCTCCATGCACCATTATTATAGGTAGGTTAGGGATAATTTGCAGAGAAGAAGGGGTCATTTCTGGAACAGAAAGGGTCATTTCGGGGTCATTTTCAGAGCAGAATGGGTCATTTACGGAGCAGAAGGAGTCATTTAGGGATTATTTTCAGAGCAGAAGAAGTCATTTTCGGAGCAGGAGGGGAATTTAGGGGTTAGTAGAGGTCAGTATTGTGAGGGGTCTGTCTGGCATTAGTCAGTTGCCTGCTCAAAGTGTACCATGAGTTCAAGCTGAGCGAATAACTTGTGAGGGTTCAGTCTTGTGAGGGGGCAGTCTTGCAAGGGGTCAGTCTTCTTGTGACGGGGCAGTTTTCTTGTGATGGGGCAGTTTTATTGTAAGGGGTCAGATTTGTGGGGGGTCGTCTTGTGTTGGCAGTGATAAAATGTAACTCCTTCACAATCTGCAATAGTAACTTCTGTATTAACGATACTTTTGATAACAATTTGCAGTTTCATATAAATACGGGTATATGCCACAATTAACAACAAATTATATTTAATAAATCAATTAGATAAAGATAATTGCACAATTTATATATACATGGGTATGCATTTTTGCACACAACCACACCTTGTATTTTTTAAATATTTATATATTTCTTCTTACTTTCTTATGTATTAAAGTATGTAGGTATTTTGTGGTCTCTATAACTAAATGCGCTAAGAATCCTTTGATATTTAATTAATTTATTTAAACCACTAATAATAATTGAATTTATTATATGTTTTTCTAAATATTTATGAATTTTTGCATGCAAACTTAAATCAGCACACTGTTACTTGTGACACAGGTATTGATCTAAATAAAAGGTTTTAGTAAGTTCTTTATATCCAAGCACACACAACCAACATGTAATATTAAAATTTTTTTGCAACATGTGGTTATTTCATATTCATTGTTCAGTATATAGTTTTACAAAAAATAATGACACAAACATAAATGTGGTTGACATTTAGAACAACAGTACCGTACATTTGTCCAGCAGCAGTTCAAACTTTACAGAACATCGATTAACAGAAAGAGAACAGATTTTGAAATCAACAAAATTTTGGCTTTGGAAGTTAAATCATTAACATTTAGAAGCGTGCGTGTTTGCTCTGTAAACAGCAAGTTCACCGCTTCATCGGCGCTAAGTTCAGGTTCAGATGTTCGTTGATTTCCACTCATCTGGGTTCGGGTACAGTCTTGTATTTGGAGTGGGGTGTTTGATAGGCTGCTCGTTGATTTGAGCTGCAGTAGCTGAGTCTCTCAACTCCGACAAAAATGGGTCTGCGATGATAGCCTTTGAGGTATGCTGATCAGATGTTGATGATGCACAGTTTGGTGCATGCAGGTTGATTTTTCTCGACATATTACAACAGCTACCACATCATCAGGCGAGCATGGACGTTTGGTGTATTCGCGCATGTAAAAACACAACACTTGCAGTAGCCTGGGATACAGTCGATCACTTGCTGCCAAGACTCGAATGAGTCGGGACTCCCAGCACCAATCCAGTGAAAATTACCGTCTTACGCCTCTTCACACTTCTTGAGCTTGCTACCGGACCAGTAACTATATAGGCAAAGCGATTTAGTCCAGGTTTTTGTAATGATATGTTCTTGCTGGATGAAAGTAAGCTATGTTGTCTATCTGCCACGCACTGTATGCTCGTCGACGTAGTGGGGCATGCTTTATATAGGACTGGCTACAAAATGGCGATAATGCATCCATCTTAGAAATTGGTTATGATGTCGTTTTACTATCTCGGCAAGGTGTAACAGCAACTTTTACATTTTTTTTGTTAAAAGTATCGAAATACTTACATTTTCTACAGGTAACTTAGCCTTCCATGTCCACACATTGGACGACGCATATGCATGTTTTGAATCCAAGCCAGTGCTCTGTCAACTAAACACATATTACAGAACATGTACCTGTTACATTTTTGTACGTCACTGGCGAGAAACAATATTTTATGTCTTGAATTTAGCACAAAATAATATTTCGTCTCTGTATGCAGAACAAATGTGTGATGCACAGGGCGTGTCTAATGTCGGTATACATCCAACTCCTGCCTTTACTGCCATGCTTTTCATGACATATACGATTTCAGCTTTCGGTTATTTCGTCTGGCAAGGCGAACTGCAAATTTGAATATTGCACTCATCATATTCACATATAAAGTTTGCTCTAATCTGGAAGGTGTCTTGCGGTGATAAATTATTCCACTAGAGCCAGAAATGAATATTCTCATTCACATCTAAAATTAAGCAAAGCTGCGAATCCCACCACACTCATCTTTAAAACATATACCATATTCTACAAAGTGTTTGCTAGTATAGAGATGTAATCATGCCGTGAATTAGGATCGAACATGTAGCTGTCGACATCTTCCACTGGGCCGGCTCACAATGTCGTTGCTAGATATGCATCACGCATGAGTAGTGAGCATAAGGTCTGCGATACCATCTTCCGACAGTCCAGGATGGCAGTGCATTGGTCGCAATTACAATGGACGATCCATCTAATTGAATCATGGCGACCATCTGTCTCTAGCTGGTAATTGATTGTTACTGCACCCCAAAAAATGACTCCGTGGTTCTTCTTCCGCATGCGATATCAGCTGACTTGTAGCGACAGTCATTAATGTCTATAGAAAATTTGCCTGGGCCAGGACAGTCAAGACGAAGAATTCATGTGTCATCACCGGGGCCATAGGTTTTTTAATTGTACGGCATGATAAATATCTGGTGGTAGATACTAAAAAAGAAATAACTAGCAAACTCCATAGTGTTCCATAATTTCAAAAATAACATTTTTCTGAAATTCGTAATTTAGGGTCTAATGGGCAGATATGATTGATTGGCATTTGTGGACGGATAATTTTGGTTTTGTTAGGCCAATGATTGGTGGTGGAGGTGTGAGCAAGAAAATGGGGTGTCTAATCTTATATGCTACTCGATTTTGAAGATTTTTTTCAATTTTTAATGAATGGGAGGGGGGATGGTGTCAAGTTTAAGGTCGCCAACATAAAACATTGTGGTTGCAATCAGTCGTGAAATATGTTCCTAAACCTTTATCATGTTTGTCGATTTTTTGTAATTTTTTTTCAATTTTAAGAGTTTAAACTTATTGTGTCAAGTTTAAGGTAACCAACATCAAACATGGTGGTCGGAGTCACTAACATTATAAGTTCGTCAATTTTCATAAAAAAAATTTCTCGGATTTTTACATTTTTTCCTAAATTAATCATTTTCAGAGTCATTATGGTCAAGGTCAGTGCTACTGGTATTAAACATGGTTGTCGGAGTCAGTGACGTAATTTGCTCCTAAACGTTTTAGTTTCTTTCGATTTTTACAATATTTTCACGATTTTTCGAGTTCAAAGGTTGTAATGTCAAGGTCAATGCCACCAGCAACTAGCATGGGTGTCTGCTTCAGTGATGTAATATGTTCCTACACTTTTATTGGTGTCTTTCGATTTTTACAATGGTTTTCTCTATTTTTATGACTGGTGAGTGGGAAGGTGAGTAGTGGCCAGTGAAGGGGTGTAGTGTGGTGTGGTGAGTGTGAGGTTAACATTATATGTTCCTTTATTTTTAGAATCAATTTTTCGATTTTTTGCGATTTTTCCTCATTTTTATGTGATTGGGAGGGGGTGTGTGCGGTGAGGGTGTAGGGTGAGCTTAGTGGGATGAAAGTGTAGAAACAATTTGTGTTTTTAAATTTTTAAATCCTTTTTTTTTTTTTAATCTTTCTTGATTATTATGATAAGGGTTTTTGGATGGCGGAGGGGAGATGTGAGGGTGGTATGTTGTGTACAAGATTAATGTTATATGTTCTGAGAATTTTTAGAATTTTTAAAGATTTTTTGCAATTGTTCTCGATTATTTATGCTTGTGGGGTTTGAGGGTCGGAAGGGGTTGGTTGCTAGGGTTGGTGGGGTGAGTGTGAGGGTAACATTATATGTTCCTCGAATTAAAATAATTTTTTGTAGATTTTTTCGGTTTTTTAATTTATTTGGTTTCAAGGTTAAGATCATTGTCAAGGTCAAGGTCACCAAGATCCAATATAGTGGTCTGGTGCCATTACAACATGGCTGCCCCAGACCGCCTCGACAACCGAGGTAGCTGGTGGCACCGAGCTCCGATGCATAATACCTGTGCCACAAGGAAACAAACCCTACTACAAAGAAAATATATTTATATCACCAGATTTACATGCCAGTCTAATCAATAATGGAGTCTGTCAGGACTCGGAGGATTATGTAGGCATTATTGTACGTGGATCGAAAAGTAAATAAAGTAAAGTTTTTTGTGAAGGATATTAGTGTTCAATATTGCTAGAAAATTAATTTATAAGTCTATAAAAACTGCATTAAAATGCCGTTTCCTGACCATATTGAAATGGCTTTAAAGATAAGCACTGTGCACAAATTTTCATTCCGTCCTAATAGGACCAACCTTCCGTAATTAACAAGAAACTTTGTCGCTTAGCCCTCCATCGTCAGCGCGGAAAATCTCTAGCAATCATTCGAGAACGAGCGCACTGCACACACTTCTAGCATATTAGAGTTGCACAGAAATGCTGTAAACTACTGACTGAATGCGACTTACCGCTCGGTATCGTAAACTGGAGTGATAAACTGATATTATTCTTAATTTTTGACTCCCATTTACGACGTGAGCGCGCGCACACACAAACGCAGACGTTATACGGCAGCTGAGTTAGGCCTGCTGTGATACACTCTCTTAATCTGTACCTGCGTACGGGACAGGATACAAAGGACGTTTCACTCCCTAGCTTGCTCAACCCCACGCGTCTACTATCGACCGACAACCCCCTTCCCCCGGCCTAGGGGGGAGTAAGACAGGCCGTCGCGGTGGCGTGTTAACTGAGCAAACAACTGCATCAGAGCCGGCGGTCGTCGCTCTTGCCAACAGTCAACACGTGGCAGTGGCAGCGGGCCGAGCATTAACACTGCTGTCATCTGGTTCCCCGGGCTCCGCGCACATCGCCGCCGGCCCGCTTGAAATGTACGGCAAAGGCGCGCGTGAGCTGGCACCGGGCTGACACTGCAAACAAGCGCGTAGCGCCCTCCTTGACACACATACGCACGCGCACACACACATACACTCTCTCTCTCTCTCACACACCAGTGTTTACATTGCCACAGTCAGTCACATCACGGTTAACTGGCCACTTTACGAAGCCACTCCTATGTTCTCTTTCTTTTTTTTCACGCCAAACTGTTTCCTCCTCCCACAAGTGTAACTTAACTTTTTCATCGGTTTGATGAACTAAGTCCGTTTTTTCCAGAAATG
This sequence comes from Clitarchus hookeri, assembly GCA_002778355.1. Taxonomy (NCBI): domain Eukaryota; kingdom Metazoa; phylum Arthropoda; class Insecta; order Phasmatodea; family Phasmatidae; genus Clitarchus; species Clitarchus hookeri. Next base: position 330,021 of record NQII01001357.1, read on the forward strand.
ATGATGTGAAATTAAAAATAACTAATACATGATTTTTTACCAGTTTCTATAAAACATTAAGCAGCCCATTATAACTCTTGCAGGATTGAATACTGCATAATTTTCAATAAAACGTTAAATAATAATTTCTTTTTGTTTCTGAATCGTTCCTGGCATTTCTAAAGATATAATACCCAATATTTCTAATTTGAATGTAGAGTCAAGAATTTTCTTTTACAATGGTTGATTTTGAAGGTGCTTACCAAACTGTCAATCACCTACACCTACATGACGCCTTACGTCATGAAGCTGAAAAACGAAAACTTCTGTGCAGTAAAATTTCTGAAATCGCGTAAAAATATGCATAATGAAAGGAATTTTTTTTGATAGTGTATTTTTTAGCGGGTAGCAAAATTATATAATTCCAAAAAAAATTTCCTGTTTGCAAATTTACAATTTTGCCTCAAAAGAATAATGTTCTCTATTACACAAAAATACAATCAAAGACTCATCACGGTAAACTGAGCAATTTTAAAAGTCCTGCTTAACATTTACTTGTATCCTCATAATGTAATAATCCACCGTATGTATAACGTACATCGCCATGGGCCTGCTCGCTTTATTCATGCGTCGGTCGAGTGGAACTGTGGAATTATTAGAAAAACAAATATTTTACATATTTATCTGTTCTTCCATTAATATACATTACAAACACCAAAAGCCAAACATCTGATATCATTGTTCATAGACGGCTAAGACTTGGATTTACATTCCCTCCGTCGTTGCCAACTTTACTGGGCGTATGCCAGTCAGTTTTCCCGTTAAAATATATACAGATACAGTTAGTGACATTATTCCTAGCATTTATCGAAGGTTGATTTCAAAGGGCTCGCTTAGTTGTGAACAACCTATAACTGCTAATACTCATATAATCTTGCCAGTTCATGAAAATTTTATTTTTCGTAAAATGTTTCTGAATTTAATACCATTGAGATTTCGTCTAGAGCAGGGCTGCTCAACCCTATGCCCGCGGGCCACGATGTGGCCCGCGGACGAATTTTGAATGGCCCGCGCANCCTCATAATGTAATAATCCACCGTATGTATAACGTACATCGCCATGGGCCTGCTCGCTTTATTCATGCGTCGGTCTAGTGGAACTGTGGAATTATTAGAAAAACAAATATTTTACATATTTATCTGTTCTTCCATTAATATACATTACAAACACCAAAAGCCAAACATCTGATATCATTGTTCATAGACGGCTAAGACTTGGATTTACATTCCCTCCGTCGTTGCCAACTTTACTGGGCGTATGCCAGTCAGTTTTCCCGTTAAAATATATACAGATACAGTTAGTGACATTATTCCTAGCATTTATCGAAGGTTGATTTCAAAGGGCTCGCTTAGTTGTGAACAACCTATAACTGCTAATACTCATATAATCTTGCCAGTTCATGAAAATTTTATTTTTCGTAAAATGTTTCTGAATTTAATACCATTGAGATTTCGTCTAGAGCAGGGCTGCTCAACCCTATGCCCGCGGGCCACGATGTGGCCCGCGGACGAATTTTGAATGGCCCGCGCAAGCAATTCAGAAAATTCCCGCCAAGTTGAAAAAGTGTTTTGTACGTGGTAGTATAGGATTAGGAAGACGTTTTATCTAACAAAGGCGGGTTGGTCTTAGTGCGAGTGTAGATGCACGTGTACATTGTTTTTGTGTGCGTAAGCTCGGGAGCGAAGTATTGTTTTGAGCCTCCCGCCCGCGCTTCCTCGCGCTCACCTGTTCCCGCACTGTGTTTCGAAAAACAATCGAGAGCGCGCGTCACTGCTTACAGTACATAATGTTTTTAAGTTGTGATTTTGTTGATGAAGAACTGAATCAAACATTTGATCGTTTTTGTTTAAATAAGTGAAGACATTGGTGTTCAAAGGTATGTTATTCATTATGAGCTAATTTAAGTAGATATTCATATTAGGTACCTATTCAGAAAGGAAAATAAACAAATGTTGTTTGTTTCAGTATGTCTCACAGCAAACCAAGTACGTCGAAATCGACCGAGACCTACCGTGTTTTTCATGATGAATGGGAAAATAAATATTGTTTTATTGAAAGCAAGGCGCATAAACCCATGTGTTTACTTTGCTCCGCTACAGTAGCTGTTGCAAAAAAATATAACCTAGAAAGGCATTATAAGCAAAATCATAATAATTTTGAAAAAGAGTACCCTGTTGGTAGTGCTATCAGAGAAGATTTTTTAAAGAAAAAGAAAAAGGAACTATTCAACCAACAGAATATTTTCGTTGAAAGGCACGACGAGCTTGAATCCATGGTCAAAACATCTTACGAGATTTCTTTGCTTTTAGCGAAAAAGAAGAAATGTTTTACTGATGGAGAAATTATTAAAGAGGCTTTGACAATCTTTGCACAAAACTGTAATGATAAAAACGTCAAAGCTAAAGCCGACAGTGTCTCACTCTCACGACACACTGTTACGAGAAGGGTGGAGGAGATGGCAGTTGATATCAGCAGTCAGATTCAAGAAATCGTAACAAAGTGCAAATACTTTTCATTGGCGTTAGATGAAACTTGCGATTTAACGAGTAGGTCTCAGTTGGCTATTTTTGTGCGGTGTATTGATAAACATTGGAATATATTGCAAGATTTACTTGAACTCTGTCAGCTAGAAACTACAACCCAAGGAAAAGACATTTTATTGAAAATTAGGGAATGTATTGAGAAAAAGGGCTTATCATGGGACAAAATGATATGTATTTGCACTGATGGAGCACCTGCAATGATCGGGAAAAACAAAGGTTGCGTAGCTTTGTTGCAGAATTTCTTGGGTCGCACACTATTTTCGTATCATTGCATTATCCACCAGGAAGCTTTGTGTGCAAAGGACATGAAATTGGATGATATTATGGATCCAGTGGTACGTTGCATAAATTACATACGTGCAAAAGCTCTTAATAGACGTGAATTCAGAGTTTTATTTGAAGAAGAAATCAGTGAATATGGAGAGCTTCAACTGTACTGCGCTGTGCGATGGCTTTCAAGGGGCAACATGTTAAAAACATTTTTCAACTTGAGAGAGCAGGTCGTGGAATTTTTGGAGGAAAAAGGGGTGTTACCTTTGGAAACTGATTTACTGAAGAATACATCTTGGTTGAGTGATCTTGCATTTCTTGTTGACGTTACGAATTATCTCAATATTTTGAATCTCAAATTACAAGGCAAAGATTGTTCATTTCCGACTATGTTTAGTTTGATAAGCGGATTTAAAGCTAAATTAAATCTGTTTTTAATTAACTTAAGCACAGAAAATATTGACCATTTTCCCACACTTAAAGATTTGAAAGAGAAACTCAATATTGACACCATCAATTGTTCTAAATACGAATCTAAAATTAGCTCCTTATTACAATCGTTTGAGAGAAGATTTCAAGACTTTGAGAGTAAAAAACAAAATATACAAATTTTTGTGAATCCCTTCATAATCAGTTTGACTGAAATAATTACTTATCCTGCCAATGTTCAGTTAGAACTCACTGAACTGCAAAGTCATTTTGCGCTAAAAAACCTTTTTGCCGAAAAAGTATCCTCAAAACCACAAAATTCTTCAGAAGATTTTGCAAATTTCTGGAAATTGGTACCAACAGAAGATTTTCCTATCATAACAGACCTGGCCTTACAATTCTTAAGTAGTTTTGGATCAACATATGTCTGTGAAAAGGTTTTCTCAAACCTTAATTATGTTAAAAATAAATACCGCACATCACTAACAGAGCAACATATTAGTGACTTCTTGTTACTTTCAACATCTGATTTGACGCCTAATATAAGAAAATTATTACAACAGAAGCAATGTCAGAAATCACATTAATTGTATTAACCTTAGTTTTTATTTAGTTCGATTTTGATTTAAGATACATAACATTAGAATGAAGAAGCAAAAGTGTATTGTTTTATTATTTTAATAAACAACAATTTCATTTCTTAATATTGGGTTTTTTCTTGCACAAGTCTTAAAAATAACTTAAATAACAACCGTCAGTAGCCCGCCAAAAATGTCTGAATCGTTCGTTTGGCCCGACTGTTAAAAAGGTTGAGCACCCTTGATATAGATGATCGAAGGAATTTATTTGGTAACGTAGGATTAAGGAAGTTTCGTTCGGTACTAAACACTATATTAAACTCAAAAATAAGTTTAAATTTCACTTTATCCTTTTCTTTGGTGTACAGTAACATTTCGTTAATGTAAATAAAACAATTTCGAAGAAATTTCTGTCTTTACTATAAAGAAAATTAATATTGCCATAAAACAACAGGGAATACAGAAGATATTTAATAACAACAAACATATTATTTTACCTTCCCTTTGAACTTAAGCAAGATTTTGTTAATGTTAACAAAACTGCCTTGAATAAATTTTTTTCTTTGCTATACAGAAAGTTCAGAACCTTTGTCTTGTCATAGTGCTTCTGCAATCTACAACGTCTCAGATCCACTATAATATATGGTTACTGGGTTACAGTGGTGCAAATAAGACAATGTTTTAATACTTTCTGTATTTAGACTGACACGTCACCTGTTCTGTTGTCACAACCAATGTACTGTAGGCTTTGTGTTCGGCTGTAGTAACATGAACTATTTATAACATGGAGCAGTAGCACGCTTAATGTGCCAGTTACTTACGGGGGAAGTACCCTTGCTATCTTGGATTTACGTATTTTCCTCCATAACTTAATTTTCAGAGTCAATATTCAAAAACTAAGCTTGTCAAGGCATAGGGAACATTTTAACAGTTATTTCGAAATACCACTTATTTTTCTTACATGATTAGTTTCACATCTGTAACCGTAATCAAACATTACCTATTTAATTAATAATTTCAATCCTACATCGAAAAATACAGGTATAATTGAAACCCTACAAATTTCCAAAAATTCGTTAAGTAATCCTCTATGTCATGTTTATCTTTGATTTTTTATTTCTGGTAATACATTTTCATTACAAAGATTTGTAAGAAAATTCGAAGATGGAGTGGATACTACCCCCGTAATGAAGCTTCTTACCAAACCTGCAGACACGGAGTTCAAACTGGGAATCAATGACAAAGTAATTCTTTCTCAGTGCATCAACTTTAAAGATAAAGGTTTCAAGCAAAAGGTATTCTACGTGACAATTCTTAATGATTACTGACACTTTAAGTAACCTTGCCAATATTTATGTTTGATTTACACTCAACATTAAAATGTCCATTTGTCAAATAATTAAAAATTATAAAAATTTTGCTGAAAATTCTTATTATGTGAGAAATTCGCGTTCAACATATTTTTTTGTTTGAATCGGTTATCTTTATAATCAATGGATTAATAAGGAATTCAAGAATGATTCCTCCTTTAAATTGCAGGTTTGGTACGCAGACCCTTAAAGTGAAGATCACTGTCCATTGAGCTACGCAGCCTACAGCATNATCGAAAAATACAGGTATAATTGAAACCCTACAAATTTCCAAAAATTCGTTAAGTAATCCTCTATGTCATGTTTAGCTTTGATTTTTTATTTCTGGTAATACATTTTCATTACAAAGATTTGTAAGAAAATTCTAAGATGGAGTGGATACTACCCCCGTAATGAAGCTTCTAACCAAACCTGCAGACACGGAGTTGAAACTGGGAATCAATGACAAAGTAATTCTTTCTCAATGCNAAACTGGGAATCAATGACAAAGTAATTCTTTCTCAGTGCATCAACTTTAAAGATAAAGGTTTCAAGCAAAAGGTATTCTACGTGACAATTCTTAATGATTACTGACACTTTAAGTAACCTTGCCAATTTTTATGTTTGATTTACACTCAACATTAAAATGTCCATTTGTCAAATAATTAAAAATTATAAAAATTTTGCTGAAAATTCTTATTATGTGAGAAATTCGCGTTCAACATATTGTTTTGTTTGAATCGGTTATCTTTATAATCAATGGATTAATAAGGAATTCAAGAATGATTCCCCCTTTAAATTGCAGGTTTGGTACGCAGACCCTTAAAGTGAAGATCACTGTCCATTGAGCTACGCAGCCTACAGCATCGTCCTAAAATAACCTTCACGTGCGTTATCTACACGATTGTGTGTACTGGTTCTGAGTTTTAAACACTATGTGACATTGGTAAATAATTTATCACTCCCAGGAATGGAATGTTTAATCAGTATTCCTGAAAACCGTGAACGACATAAAAATCTCTCAAGTAATTACTAAGGACGCAATTTTTTTTTCTTCAGAAAATGAATAGTCGCTACAAGTATAAAACTATGTAATACATTTTCAACTATATTCAAAAAATTTATATTTTTATAAAAATTATGGTCTTCTTTTACCGAAGTTCGTCGGAATTATAGACTCGACATGCTTAAAGAATCTACTATACAGCACGGTCAGTTATTCTAACAGAATTACATCCAAAACAATTTATTTTACTCCTGGGTGTACGTTTGAAACACATTCTCCTGTTACAAACACAAATATTTATTTCACTTCTTTCTAGATCGTTGACATAATGTCAATTTTACGAAGTATAAATGTAAGGCAATATTTGTACGCAAAATAAAATTACAGACTTCATTTGATAGCAGCTTGTTTATTATTCATATTGTTTATTATTATGATTTTAATTTATTCTGAGAGGCCAATGAGGAGTGGGGAGTGCTGCATAAAGAAAAGAAAGTTAATCCTTAACCTTAAAATGCACGCAGATCTCGCCTTACCCAGCATTCTAACACAGGACCTCACGCACGTAGGCTGGCTTTCCATCCACCTGCCACGAATTCTTCAAGAAAGCTGGTAGTTAAAAAATTAATATATTTTTATATATCGCTCCACTTAATGCTTAAAAAAGTATCTCTTACCAAAACCATTTTACAAACAACAATATGTTGAACCCGTTTCCGTAATATTTGTGTACTAGTGATATTTTTTAGGATGTGCGCACTTAGTTCACGGGATCACGACGGTTCAAGAATGGCGAATTTTTGTAACTTCAAACGATGTGACAGTATGTTCTGTCTGCTAGTTATATATATATATATATATAACACATATATATGTGTGTGTGTGTGTGTGTGTGCATGGTGATTCCGTCTGCTTTTATGACATGTATACCACTTGCTTTAACGCAGAAAGTTATCTGATCGTTCTCGAGTCTCGGATTTTCACATGTTAGAATCGTGTCGGACGATGCCGCCGGTAGACGGGTTTTCTCGGGGATCTCCCGTTTCCCCCGCTCTTGCATTCCGGCGATACTCCATACTCACCTCGCTATACCTTCATTGGCTATCATGACCTCGTTGTCACACACCCAAATTAAAAAATAACAAAAATTAATTTTTACGTTAACAGTTTAAGGCAATGACAGAACCAGTAAATAAAATTAAGAAAATTTCCATAAACTAATAATATGCTGGCTTCATGAAGTGGCAATATACTTGCGAAAAATAGTTGTTCCTTCAAATAGCTGTTGTCCGAAAAGTTTCATACATGAGTGGATAAAAGTTTTCCTGAATTTTCACGTTAAATTCCAGATAAGTTTTTAACAGCGTTTTAGGTATGTATAAACTGTTCACGGTTATCTGAGCACTTTTGGAATTAACATACGAAAAATGTCGCTACCGCTAGCTGCATGCATTTAGGTGGGCACCGTGACTGGTCTGCGCCCAGCGAAGTTAGTAACGGCGGATGACTTAACGTTGGATTACAATTGTAAAGTAAACATTTGTGGACACTGAAATTATTTATTTTGCTTTCTGTTTTTTAATGCATACAAGTGCTAGAATAAGCGTATTTGTAAATTATTTAAGTTTCTAATAATTTTACTTTTTCACATTACCGATGAATGAATAAAGTGAACAGGAAGTGGCAATGTTAAATTTTACATATGGTGGAAGAATACATGATGAGCATAACACTAGATCTTTAGAAGGGCTTTCCAAAGTGCCCAGTTTACCGCGAACAGCCTATATATGAGTTTGACAGAAAATATGCCCTTGCCACAAGGCAGTTAGTTCTCCACGTAACCTCCTACCAAAGTGGGCAGAGCAATTTGTAATAGCTTATGCTGTGTTTCTGAGAGACAGCACTTTACGAATATAGTACACAAACTTTTTCCCTTCCGTTGATGTGGTTCGATGGCTCCTTTAGTTTATGAAGTGTACAATTTTTAAAGCATGACAGGGATCGAACATTTTCAAAACGAATTTAGACGTAAATATTTTTTTTAAGTTGTATACCTAAATTCTAGTGCATCGAAGTGGAGCATGTATTTGCTTTATTTAAGATCGTCAAATAACGATATTGCACTTTAAGGGATTAAGACTGCATAAAATTTGCGATTTTTATTTTTTTCAAACGCTGTTCGGCGTGTTTTTGTTGGCTGCAGCACGGAAGCCGAGATAACTGTTCTCACACTACCTGCGGAATCCTAAAGTATTCTATACGATCAGTTGATAATATTGCGATTGCATTAATTTGTTTAATGAAACAAATAAATTTATATTAGTAATGTTTTCTGGGTGGTTGGCGCCTCCACGCAAATAAATGAGCTAGTTCATTGGCGAACTACGAGCAGAATTATAGCACAACCACTGGTATAATAAAAACTATGCTGATCCGGGAAAGTTCACACGTTATTGAAGTTTAGGGTCCAACCGCATTGGCAATCACGTGTTGGCCAAATTGACTTCTTGCTGCAGTAAGAGAAGATCCTTCAGCCCGCCCAGAAATGACGCCGGTAAATAAAAACAGTAATCCCGGGCGGAGCGCAAAAACTAAATTTGGCTTGCCGCTGACTAGAAAGTTGAGGCACTATCACTCACGATTGCGTAGAAGAACTTTCATCTTCTATCTTCAAGCAGAGAATGGCCAGCTGAAATATCAGTTGAAATTTTCGTGGCGCCTGCCCACGTGTGCGGCTGTCGGTCACTAACTTTTCACTATAAGCTGTTCGTGGTTAACTGAGCGCTCTTTAAACCAACGTTTGAAAAATGTCACTGCTCTCGCTTGTATTGCTATATCTTAATGAACACACTGACTGGCATGCGACCNAACCAACGTTTGAAAAATGTCACTGCTCTCGCTTGTATTGCTATATCTTAATGAACACACTGACTGGCATGCGACCAGTAAAGTAAGGTTGGTAACGACGGAGGGCAAGTAGTTCCATATGCTAACATTGAATTAAATGTGTTAGGTAAACAATCGTGAATACTGAAAATATTACTTTTGCTTTTTTTTAACGGCATAAAAATGCAAGAATAAAACATTTGTAAAATATTTACTATTCTAATAATTTCACAAATTCGCTTTATTATATGAATAAGGCGATCAGGCTCATAGGCACTGTAAATTTTACATGCAGCGGAAAAATGATGTGCATGCAAGTACATGTTAAGCAGGGCAACTGAGGGTTCTCAGTCCTATTGGGAGCCGAAACTTGGCTTTAATAATACCGCAAAATCTCCACAAAATTATATAGAAACTTTCAAACGGGAAGTTTTCGCTGACTAAAGCCAATAGGACATATTTCTGAAACAGAGAAATGCAATGCAAAACGCNCTTTCAAACGGGAAGTTTTCGCTGACTAAAGCCAATAGGACATATTTCTGAAACAGAGAAATGCAATGCAAAACGACCACGAAAAATTAAATATTAACACGTACATACGTTTCCTTGGGGCTCGGACATCAGGCACGAGCGGTGACCGCTATCGGAATTGATAGCCATACACTGAAGATACACCGAGACAAAAACATTTTGTTGCGTATGCCAAATAAATTTGTTCGAAAGTACTTGGTTCCAACGAACAATATTTTGTTCACTCAACTGTTGCTTCAAACATCTGCATTCCATTCATTGAAACAAATAAATTATTTAAAACGATTTGTTGAGCCGAACAATTATTTGGTTGCTCCAACATTATCTGTATGAATTTAAAACATACAAATATTTTACAAGTATTTTCATCTAATCGTTTTGGCTATCGTAAACATTATGAATATTATGGTAGAGTCAAATAAATATTTTGTTTGAAGCGAATAAAGCATTTGGCTATCTGGAACAATATATTTATTATTAGAGAAATTGTTACGGCAACAAAATCGGAACTGTCATTTACTTTGTTGGTTTTGAAGGAATCCTAGTCATTTATTCGTTCTAAAATACTTCTTCGTTTTAAAATACGACTGGAGAGTTTGTTTGTAATTTTTGTGACAATAAGGACAATGACAGTGTTTGTTTGTGCATTTATTAATGCTTAATGGTGGTATGAACAAGCCCAGTGAAAATATTTCAATAGGAAACAAAACATGGAGCTGTAAAACTTTAAAACATTTATTTACGTACATGTACTATATTCAAACATTAATAATGTCAATTATTTCAACTTCGTACGTAGTTACGTTAGCCTAGGTTGCTAATGCGTAACTTTAGGGTGTAAAAGCTCCAGGTGCATAAACCAGCCGTTCTCTCACTTGGTTTTAATGNAGGTTGCTAATGCGTAACTTTAGGGTGTAAAAGCTCCAGGTGCATAAACCAGCCGTTCTCTCACTTGGTTTTAATGATAACTGAAACTGTTCAATGCACGTATAAACTGTTCAATGCACGTAGAGACATGAAAATCTTTAGTTGAATCAACTAAATCTGAAAAGTTTTTGGCAACCAAACATGTAGAAAAAATAACTTGTTTTCGCAATAAAATTGTTAACAGCCATTATACAAATATTTTATTTGCTTGCGCCAAACAAACTTTGTTTTATTCAACAAAATCTTATTCTCAGTGAAACCCTCCCACGGACGTCTCGAGTATTCAGTCCATAGTCTGCAAACAGCGCGCGTTACATTATTAATCGTAATTAGTGTTTTAATAATGATATTTAATATTTCGTAAGTTACATACAATACACATATTCACTTATTTGCGTTTCATATATTTTTGTATGCATATATATAACTTACGGCCTTCACTAACCACCAATAATTACATAATTTTAGTTTACAAGTAATGGCTGGACTGTCTCAAGACATGTTTGTAACTGCACAAATAAAATATTTTAAACATTTTTGTGTAAAATATTGCTAAAAACAATAATATATAAACGTATTTTTGATCTGTATTTCTCCCTAAATATTTTTAAATAAAAGGTTCGAGTCACCCTTTTGATTGCAATAATAAACTACATTTTCCCCCGTTTTTCCCCAATTTTAGTTACAAGAATTTAAAGAAGCTATATTTGACTAACATTGACTTCTCGCGAAATTATGAATAAACCAACTGATTTTTATTTACTGCATTTGAGATTATATATAAACTTCACAATTGCACTATCTTCGACAGAAAATAATATTATTATCAGTATTTTATTGTCCATAATGAGGGCCATATAACGAGCGAAAAAACGCNTATCTTCGACAGAAAATAATATTATTATCAGTATTTTATTGTCCATAATGAGGGCCATATAACGAGCGAAAAAACGCAAACCAGTATAGCGCCTTGAATATAGAGGCGATGATGCACTTAATGCGTGTGAAAACCTTTGCTTAGAGTACATAATTTTTTTTCCTACGTATCGTACAAGCTAGCTTCCATCGGTCAAGAAAAATTATTCAAAACCAATAACTTTTTACAGAATATTTCTCTAGACTTTTCTCCAGGCCCTTCGAATTTAAGTTAAATATTTATTAAATTCAAAATGGTAAAGCAGAGTAAGAAAAAATTAACCAATTAATAACATATCTCCAGGATATAACTTCGCTGTTTTAAAATAGTAAAGGAGATGAATAATTAAGTGCAAGAAGTTCTTGGTCGTGTATAAATAATCCAGAAGAAACGTTTCTTACGCGTTTAATATTTTATGAGACTTGGAAAGTGGCTTTGTTTAATAAGCCGCTACTTCTACTCGGCGCACATTTTACGAGCCTGCAGCCACCTTAAGTCTACTCAGGTGGGGGCCCACGCCAGACCCTGCACTCAGGCATGCTCGCCGCCCTGCGCGTTCTCCCAGCCGAAGGGAATTCCGCGGCTTAAGTTGCCACACTCTGCTGGCCTAATTGCAAGAGCCCAAGCTCGGGCGATCTTACCGGCAGTGATGTTGCATAGAGACTGCTCACTCTTATTTGAGAACTTCTGATACCAACCGTCGAGAAATGTCACTGTCCCTATCAGCTCATATTTAAGACTCGCGCCTACCTGGCGCTCGAACTGCGTTACTCAGTGTTAGTAATAGTTTTATATAGTAGTAGTTAAATAGTAGTAGTAGTTTTCATCCAAAATTGGTAAACGTGCGTCCAATGAGCTGATCTACGAAATGAACACACACTTCAGACGTGCGCTGTTGAGTGCTTTCAAGACGCCATACACATTAGAAACACCATTTTTGAGGAGATACTCCAAAATGGCTAAATACGGCTTTTTAAAAGTGCGGTTTATCGAAATATACGCTTCAGATACATATAAATACACTCGAGAGCCCGGCATCGAATCTTTCTAGACTTTCTATCAATAAAGAATAGGGTCGCCGCTGAAAGTCCCACAAGTACACGCAGTGCGACGAGAACACTGCGCGCCAGTTCAGAGCCTTGCGGTTAGCGGCGATGGCGTACTTGATGCTCGAGGCAGTGTCGCCCTTATCGCTCCTGCGCCTTTCGGCCTCAAACGCGGAAAAATGCTTCAGGTAAGAGGAAGACTTCACTGATATGTGCTCAGTAGAGTTGGCAACGACGGAGGGAAATTAGTTCTACATCTCAATTTTGAATTAAAAGTTTTGAATAAAGTGTTGTGAATACAGAAATTATTTATTTTGTTTTCTCTTTTTTTTAAATACATATACAGTCAGTGTAAGATTAAAGAAATTTGTAAAATATTAACTTTTCTAATAATTTGACTACTTAACTTGGACAACACATGAAGAAAATGATCAGACCCACGGCACGCATATGCAGATCTTATGCAGGTCTTTCAAAAGAGCTCAGTTTACTGTGAACAGCCAATAACGGGAAAATGCAGTTTTCTCATGTTGCCTGCTTGAATAAATGTTAAAGCAGGCTGGCTGTTAGTTTATAATTTGAAAATGACTTTAAAAAAAAAAATGTTCGCCGTGCGAAGGGGCACATACTCTTTCAGTTATTGGTGTCTGCCTGTATGCGATGTTGCACGAAGAGTGTATTTATGATCTATACTGTACAAGACCGAAAACAGCATCAAGTAAGGAAGTCCTTTATGTTGTGGGAGACATAAACATAAATCCGTTTTTGTAAGTCCTGACGTGTGGGAGAGCTTCAGTATGCTATTTTTACATTTTCGAACAAAACGTTTGCTCTTTGCAACGTTAAAAAATATACAGTTATCTGTACCCGAAAGAGTTTACAGGCGGATTACTTGACATGTATTTTGTGAAATTGGCAACGATGTGAGAAAATAAATCCTATTTTATTAATAAAATCCTATATTAGTAATAGATATCAAAAAATTATTATTAGTGATAGAGAATCTACAGCAGATGTGGCCTCGAACCCAGAAAAACTGTTACATGGTGTCCCGCAAGACTCTGTTCTTGGTCCACTTTTGTTTTTTCTTTACATTAATAATTTACTAGGAAATATTCAATCTCATGCTAATGCCATCCTTTTTGAAGATGACTATTGAACAGTAGTCCATGGGGAATATATAGAAATGGTTTATTAGAAAGCAAATATTGTATTAAAAACCCTCTCTGATTTGTTTGAGGCAAACAAACTTGTAGGAAATTTAGCCAAAACTAAAGTAATTAAATTTATGGTTAGTTATGATAATGTGTGTAGTAAAAACCTGAATTTTACTGATGAGAAAAAAGTCATATAAGTAGATCAAGCTCGCTTCCTGGGCTTAACAGTTGACACACATCTAAACTGGAAATGTCACATCGAAATTTTGACCCATAAATTAAATTCCGCAATTTTTTCACTGAGAATGATGAGCAGCATTTTTAACCGTAAAGTATTAAAAAAAATGTATTTTGCTTATTTACAGTCACTTGTTACATACGGCATATTGTTTTGGGGCAACTTACTGGGAGCTGAAAAAATATTTAGACGACAAAAACCTGCTTTCAGAATTGTATGTCATTTTAACAGTAGAACGTCTTGTAAACCTTTTTTTCTAAATTAGACAGTATTTAAACATTACCATTAATTTATATTTATCTAATTTTAATATTTGTTAAACAAAATTGGTCTATTTTCAAAACCAATTCTTCATTATATCAGCATGACACTAGAATAAAGAACAATCTTCACTATTCAAAGAACATGATTACCTTGGTCAAAAAAGGCCTGTACCACTCAGCAATAAATATTTATAATAAATTACTTACACAAAATAAAAGCTTGTACGATGGCAAAATTGACACCCTAAAAAGGTATCTAAAATAATATTTGCTTGCTAAATTTTTTTATTCGGTAGAAGAATATTTACACTCTTAATCATTACAGTAATAACTGACTTTGACGCATTCTGCGTCCCTATATTTTATTCGTCAGAACACACGCTCTGGCGAAGCTCGCAGGCGGACGACCGCAATAAGGATTAAGGGTTTGGCGGACGTGATGGAAGAATGGCGCCAGGACGGCCCGGCGGAACGACCACGTGCGGAGGAAGGCGGATGCAGCTGCATTTCGCAGCTGCCGGGGACGCGGAGCCCACACCAGCGGTGGCGCCTGTCCCAGGCTAGCTACCGCCATAAACATTGAGAGCTTTTGGTGGGCGTGCTGGGATAATAATGACACGATATCCGGAGGCATAAGAACAATACGTCCGCCGAACCAAAGAGGCCACCCAAGAGTTCCCGCACGTGCAGTACGGAACAATAAACTTCCATACCAGAGTCGAGGGGCGACGCTGGACCCAAGTGTGGATAGCTAGTGCACCGAACACGTGTTTACAACCAGGGGACCCACCAAGTAGCATGTGCAGGGCGAAGCACTAAAACTTCTAGACCAGAACCAAGGGACAATGCCGCCCACGTGTTTTACGACTCAGGGGGACGCGGCGGCCGTCCCGGACACGTGCAGAGATAGTGCAAGTTGAATATGGCGATCGAGCCTACAAAACCACGAGAAGGAGGATCGAGCAGTCAGTCAGTCGGGGGGACCTGAAGCGAGGCGTCCGGGTCGGAGCTGGATGAAGTCAGTGCGAGGATCGATCAGTCAGTCAGACGTCGTCGAGCGAGCAGTGCGGAGAGAGCCGGGAGTTCAAGAGGGTGTCGAGACGCCAACGCCGATCGAAAGAGAGTGTCGCTGCCTAGACGTTCCAGTCTACCTACCGAGAGACGAAGCAGTCCCGAGATCGCCGGCTGAGAGAAGACCAGCGCCGCAAGTCAGATAAGTAGAGTTCTACACCAAGTGTAAAGAATCTTGCCCCCCACGACGCAAAATCGTCGCTTCAAGCCATAGGTAGCCTACATAGGAAGAGGGGAGGGGAGAGTTGTCTCGTGAGTTCATGTACCAGTTAACCTGTTAAGAAACAATAAAACTCGATTATGTGAACTCGCAAAGGAAGTGTATTGATTTGGTAAATTAGCACTAGGTACAATATGTCGACATATTCCTACGCCCTAACACGGAGGGCCCTACGCCCTAACAGCATCAATCGCTAGCGCCTCACGCCGAGAGCAAATTCAATACCTACTTACAAACCACAGCATTGGGCAGGTAGCAACTTTTTTAATGTATAAAGATTAAACTGTTTTGTTGTAAATTCGGATATGCATCCATCTTGTAATGTAATCAAATTATGAATTTGTATTGTGTGTACGTATTTTATTTATTTTGTTATAATTTTTGTATGTTTTGGTTATTGTATTGTACTGTGTATGTATGACATTTATTCTATATCCCCTGAGAATATCTCTCTCTCATGGGATCCAGAGAATATTATAAAACACAAATAAATAAATGTCTTTTTCAAAGTGTTAGGTAAATTGCAGTGAATTATGAAGATATTCTTTTAGCTTTCGGTTTCTCGTATACACCCAAGGAAAATAACGGGCTTATTAAAAACACATTTATTTTCCTAGCAATTTCACAGTTTCACTTGAACGACAGGGGCCGCGGTGGTGTATTGGTTAGATTACTCGCCTCCCATCTAGACGAACCGGGTTCGGATTTTCGCACGTGGGAATCGTGCCGGACGATGACGCCGGTCGGCGGATCATCTCGGGAGATCTCCCGTTTACCCCGACCTTGCATTCCGACGCTGCTCTATACTCACCTCGCTTCACCCTCATCGGCTCTTAAGACCCCGGTATTAAGAGCCACCTAAATATCTTCACTCACTTACTCATTTGAACGACGTAAGAATCTTCTGATCAGGCCAATAACTGTGTAAATTTTACATGCGCAGGAAAGGTTACCAAATGGCCAGAAACGTAGTTACGCAGCAGGGTTTTAAAAGTGCTCGAATAACTACGAACAGCCTATACGACGACTTTAATTACAGTTTTATAATGTAACGCACCGCCAGTTCAACTGCGCACACTCCCTGTCCCCAGGCAGGCCAAGATCTTGTCCCCCGAAGAAGACGTCACCGGCGTCCAGTGGAAGCGAGCCGGCACACGAGTTTCTGACGTCTCTCCCGCCTGTTGGAAGACACGAAGAGTTGCGAGCCTTCGAGCGAATTCTCTGGCCATCGCCTGCACGGGACTCTAGGGGCGAACTACCTTCTCGGCTCGATCGTCTCATCTGTAAAATCCACGCCGCTGTATCGGCAGCCTTCCCCGAGAAAAATGCCTTGTTGAATCAAACAAGGTATGCTTGGCGCATTTCAAGTTAACTGTTTGTATAGGCGACAATAAAATATTAAGTTGTTGNACGAGTTTCTGACGTCTCTCCCGCCTCTTGGAAGACACGAAGAGTTGCGAGCCTTCGAGCGAATTCTCTGGCCATCGCCTGCACGGGACTCTAGGGGCGAACTACCTTCTCGGCTCGATCGTCTCATCTGTAAAATTCTCGCCGCTGTATTGGCAGCCTTCGCCGAGAAAAATGCCTTGTTGAATCAAACAAGGTATTGGCGCATTTCAAGTTAACTGTTTGTATAGGCGACAGTAAAATATTAAGTTGTTTGGAACCAAATTATTTGGTTGTTCTTGTTTGGTTGCCCCAAAGAAAGATTTGGTTGGTGCTGCTAAATATTTTATCGGCTCCAGGCTCATTAAACAGTTTCTGTTAATATAAGACAACTGGGAAGCGCGACCGAGATTCGAGTTCAGCTCACCTGCTGCGCCTGGCCACTACACCTCGGCAGCCTCAGCCAGAGTCACTACTGACGAAAGTTGAAAGTTTTTAAGTAGATACATTTCAAAATCCTGGGCAACGTCCGCAAACAAATATTTAAAAATGTACAGCTTTACTTTTTAGTTTCCTTTTGAACTTTTTTTATTAGGATGCTTATACCATCATTCAGTATCAATTTATGCACAAACATAAATGTCATTATCCTGATTGTCGCAAAAAAAAAAAATTGAAACACACTTTCGAGCTGTATTTTTGAACTAATGCAATCAATCACGTGAATGGCCGAACGAATGCATACAGTTTATTCAACGAAATGATTTGTTGTCAGTCTAATTTATCTTGGCTGAACACAGAGGGGCTTGTTTATTCAAGCGTTTAGATTGTTAGACTCTTAAAATTTTTTTTATCGCTTTCCAAGTTTTGTTTACTCAACAGAATAGGTTGCGGCAACTAAGTATATTTTTTCGCCCTGTACAAACAGGTTGGCTGTTCTCTCAGTGTTGATTGGCTGTCAGTGCTGAGTCCGTGCGACGTGTGCGAGTCGGAAGATGACGAGCAGCGGCTTTGGAGTGACCAGCGAGTGTAGTGCGGCTGCCGCGGATTGCCACTGTCTGTAGAGCAGAGACTGGGACTTCCGCAGCGGAATGTAAGGACGTTGGACTTGTCTCGTGAGTGACTGATATTCAGGTGACGTAAATTTACAGTAAGTTACATTTACATCGAATATCTGTTATTAACGACGAAGGACCAATTTGGCTGCCTGTTTGTAATTACAAGAACTCTGATTCGGACTTCAATTTTAGTAGATTGTTCCGTAAAAATTGTGCTCGCTGGTAAACATCTTAAGTCTTCCTAGTAAAGTAGTAGACAGTTTTGGTTTGTAAACGATAACTATATTTATTTTATAGCGTTGTAAATAAACTAGGTAATTGAAGTTCGTTATTTTATTTTATTAACACCTCCATCCGTCACTAACCTGGATACGCCCTAGGCAATCTGTTAGAATATTTATTGTTAGCCTGTAGACTTCAAGTTGAGTTAAGTTATATTTATGGTGCTTTATAACTGGGGTTTTCGAGTTTGGGAAGGAGAATGGGCACATAAAGTGAAATGAAGATGGAGTAGCAATGGAATGCAAGTGCGGGAAAAATTGTAGTACACCAATCAACAACAACGCTTGCCACGTTATCTTTCACGCAAATGCGGTGAGCCACGCCGGGAATCGAACCCGAATTGCCTAGGGGGAAGCCGTTGCAGTAGCCACACAACCACGCGGACATTTGGCACGACAAAGCTCTAAGTTTATTTACAGCAGGAAGGTGTAACGACCATAAAATAGTTGAAACTGACTAAAAAATTTAAAATATGAAACAATGAAAATTTTTTCCAGTGCAACATTTACAAGATTTAGTTCTTGCTTTAGATAAAGAGGGAGTACGTCATATAATTATTTTAGCCATATGTTGTTCATGACTAAGTCAGAACTTTTGAAGGCCCATCTCAAGGCGGGTCCCTACATAGTGCTTGAAATGTGTTGCAGTGTGTTTGAAATATGCGTTTTTTGACGAAACAATTAAACGTACTCGTAATGGTTTCACAAAAAAAAACACGTTTCAGATGATAACAAAATGCTACTTTCACGACATTGTGCATGTTGGAAACATTGTTTTTATGCCCTCCAACATAACTGACAACAATTTACTTATATAATAAAACTAATGCGCCTACTTTCGTCTATATGAGTGCAAATCAATTTTAATGATGTTCTTAAAAGCTTAGATGGTAGGTAGGCCTTGACGTATCGTTGACAGCAATATCATTAGAGATGAAACCAAAAACACATGCAAAAGTAGTGGGACAACTACAAATACCCGGGACTCTAACTCAGGAAAACTTGTACCATAAGATAGCATGCAATCTTTTGCATTACGCAGGTAGGATCCGGAACATTAACTTCGGATGTGGTCTGTCTAACTAATGTGTTGAATGATAACGATAACTTACCTGAAATATTAACAGGGCCGTTTTTTAAAAATAAATTACTAAGCAACTTAAAACACATGAGTTTACATGCCATACCGTAGAGCTACTAGTATAAAAATTGTTGATTGGTTGCTGAGATATTGCTTAAATTTTTTTCTTTTGTTTAACACTATCTCACGAAATAAAAGTTTAAAATTGCTGATTGTACGATACTTTTAATATATACTGTCTGCATTAAAAGTTTGGCCGTATCCGGTTAAATTGTTTAATATAAATACTGTGATTACGATGGTTTTAATGAATACACCCAGAATAAAAATTTTGGCTGACTTTGAATAAACTTTTTAATATATATGAAAAATGTATAAAAATATTTATATGGTCACAATTTTAAAAAGTTGTTTCTGATCCCACTTAAATTATGTATGTTTTCATGGTCTTCTGTAGCACTTATGATGTGCAAAGTTTGATGTTGACGTGTGACGGTTTAGGAATATTAGAGCGATGCTGGCCCACAACCACCCCAACCCCCTGCATAACCAGTGTAGAGACATTAGTCAACATGTGCCACGAGGCAGGTGGCAGATCGCCTCTTGCAAGCCCGTGAGATCTGTTGAGAGCATAGTTCCATGAGATATAAAAATGCAGTTCACCTAAATTCAGAAATGTGCACCATGGAAGAAACAGCTGACGAGCTGGATATTGGTGCCGAGAACACCCCCTTCCCCCTTAGCTAACCACAGGAAAATGTAGAAACGCACCGAGAAATAGCTGACGAGAGTAAGCTAGGGGCGAGGTACTACCCCCCCCCCCCCAGCCCAACCAAACCTTCAGAAACCAGGACACGTGTTTTGAAAGGCATTGTTCTGCGTTCTNCACGTGCCAACAATTAAGGGTGGAGGCTGGCGAACATAAAAACCCCTGGCCACATCAGTACGTCAGTAGAACATCACCACAGTGAGACGGCAGCAACTGTGGGCTGTGCCAAGGCCGCCCATCGCCGGAGCTCACCCACCACAGCTGACATCATACCAGCAAGAGTTAAGTATACAGTACGCCGTCCAGAGAAGACCCCCCCTCCATCTCGAAGATGTCAG
Organism: Clitarchus hookeri; assembly: GCA_002778355.1. Classification (NCBI taxonomy): domain Eukaryota; kingdom Metazoa; phylum Arthropoda; class Insecta; order Phasmatodea; family Phasmatidae; genus Clitarchus; species Clitarchus hookeri. Next base: position 350,403 of record NQII01001357.1, read on the forward strand.
CAGTTAATCTCAATAGTCAAATAGCCAAATTAGAGTACCACCCCTCTCAAGTGCTGATGTGTTTTATTTGTGTTAAATTCGAGACAATATATTCATCCTTCAAAATGAAACAGTAAAAGACTACATTATTACAAACCCCTTAACCTTCAGGCATCACATAGTCTATGCCGAGAGGACATAACTACGACGCTATAAGCCACACTGTCTTCCAGAGTGGCGGTATAGCGTCAATGTAAATTAGTTAAATTGATTTGTAAATGTAGAAAATGTTAAACTTTTTCACCTGTACTATTTTGCAAAAGTGCGGGGCAAAAAAATAGGATATCTGTGTGGGTAATTAATGCTTCTAATGAATACCGTTAGTCTACATAATTTGGTTAAATTTGGTTAAATTTTTAATTAGATATAACATGCTGACACAGATTATTGACATTAACGCCATTCAAAAAGGCCCGCGGTACCTAAAACATGTTAGTTTACATAATATACTGTAGCACTACTTGCACGACAAATATTGTGGCAATCGGTAAATTGGTTCCCAACATATGTCATAAAAACACAATTTATTTTATTTGACGATCTACGTAATGGAAGATGAAAACTTATGCATTCGCGCATTCGATAATTGCCTTAGATATATTAAATAAATTTTAGCTAAAATCGGTGACATAATTTTTTAGATACAGCCCCTAAGCTTAAGTGCTNAAATATTGTGGCAATCGGTAAATTGGTTCCCAACATATGTCATAAAAACACAATTTATTTTATTTGACGATCTACATAATGGAAGATGAAAACTTATGCATTCGCGCATTCGATAATAACCTTAGATATATTAAATAAATTTTAGCTAAAATCGGTGACATAATTTTTTAGATACAGCCCCTAAGCTTAAGTGCTATTATATCCGCCGTTTTTTAAAAATGATATGGCATACTTACAATATACAAATCAATACGGTCTACCACAATACAACTTATTCACCAAATTTGGTGTAAATCTCTTTATTATTTCTTGAGATATAACGTAAGAACTCATTCATTTATGCTATCTTACAAAATGGCGGAGAAATGACGCTCTTTATAGACTAATTTATGGAAAATATAAATATTGGCAGGATACAAAGTTATGTTGAACTTTGTTTTGTAGTTTCGTACATACTGAAATAATATGTTTGTATTGCCGCCAATTTGAAAATTAATAGCTGACACGCTCAAAACCTATTAATTTACGTGGCTTGCCGTAGTGCTACTTGTTTGACAAATTTAGTGGGAANAATAGCTGACACGCTCAAAACCTATTAATTTACGTGGCTTGCCGTAGTGCTACTTGTTTGACAAATTTAGTGGGAATCTGTTGGTTTTATCCGTAGATATGACATTAAAATTTTAATTGGTCATGTGATGCTATCTTACAAAATTGCGTAAAAAAGACATTACGTGGATACATATGATAGTTGCAATATATACCGCCAGCATAAAAAGATAAATTGAAATTGTTTACATGGTTCGACGACATAACATACTGAGCTAAAGTAGCAATATGGCTACAATTTTGAATATAAGTATCTGACCTACTTAAAACCTGCCAGTTTACATTACTTGCCGCAGTATTACTTGTTTCCGAAATTTGGTAGGAAAATCAATTGTTCCCGAGGTAGTGAATATAATTTAGTTTATTTGTTTCGCACTATCTCACAAAATGGCAGGTAAAAATGTTACGTGTAGACACATTTGCTAGTTGTAGGCCCATTGTATATTGCCGTCATATAAAGGTAGGTAGGTTATCGAATACATGGTTTCGAAGTATAGCATACTATGCTAAAATGACTATATAACCGCCATTTTGAAAACAAGTATCTGACCTACTTAATATATGCCAGTTTACATCAACTGCCACAGTACTACTTGTTTCCGAAATTTGGTACGAATCGGTTCATTGTTTCCCGAGATACGACATAAAAACTTTATTTATTCGTGTGGCACTATCTTACAATATGTCGTGCAAAATTGGCTATGTGTTGGCATATACAATGCTTCTAATATATACTTTCAGAATATAAAATTTGGTCGTAATTGGTTCAACTATATGGTAGATATACCAAATAAGACCTAAAATATATTTGAATAGCCATAATTTTAAAAATATGTACCTATTCAGTTTAGCTTGCATATGTTTACATGGTGTACCGAAATATTACTTAATTGCCAAATTTGACGAGAAAAGGTTGAATAATTTTCGATATATAACATAAAGGATTTATTTACACATGTGGTACTATCTTCCAAAATAACGGACCTGCAACACTATTAATCCTTCAATACAATACTTACATGACGCACTACCCAAGTACAAAATTTGGTTTAAATCAGTTGTATTGTTCCTGAGATATAAAATATCACCTTAAAATTAAAATGGATATCATTTTGAAAGTATGCTCCTGGCGTGTTCGATAACTATAAAAGTCAGATGTCCTTACCATGTACGAGGGTTATTCGGAAAGTAAGGTCCGAATCGCCGTAGCTAATCGAATGTCGCACGAACATTGTAACGCGCATGCGCACCGACTCCCGGCATGCTTGCTCGTCAAACGACGCCATGTGCATTGGTATTGTTGCAGTGTGCTGCTTACAGTGTCAATTCAAAATGTTTAAAACAATTGATCAGCCCGCCGACTGTGAAATACGGCCAGTGATTCTGTTTTTGACAGCAAATGACGTTTCAGCAGCGGAAGTTCATCGACAGATAAGTCTAGTGTATGGCCCCAATGCGATTAGTGACAGCAAAGTGCGTAAGTGGGTGAGAACTTTCAAGGACGGACGGGAAAATGTCCATGATGAACCGCGATCAGGCCGACCATCAATGATCACAGAATATTTGCTCAAAGCCGTAGACGAAAAGATTCGTGAAGACCGGCGATTCACAATTTCAACTTTAGCAATGGAATTTCCGAATGTGGGTAGAACAAGTTTGCACAAAATTGTCTCTGAAAATTTGCAATTTCACAAATTGTGTGCACTTTGGGTTTCCAGGCTGCTTACTGAGGAACACCAAATGAAGAGAATGGCTTTTGCTCTTGATTTTTTGGACCGATATCACAAAGAAGGTGATCAATTTTTAGAGAATATTGTCACAGGGGACGAGACGTGAAAGAAGCAGTTACAGACTTGTTATCCTCAAAGGCGGCAGACGTCTATGACTTAGGCATACAGAAGCTTGTAGAACGTTATGACCAATGTTTAAACAAATATGAAAACTATGTAGAAAATAGAGAAACATGTAAGGAATTAAATAAAAAAAGTTATTTCAAAACATCTGTGATGGTTTATGTTTTATACGAAATCGGACCTTACTTTCCGAATAACCCTCGTAATACATGTTTACCGAGTTTGATGAAATGAGGTTCACGTGTTCAAACGCTTTTAGGGAGGACACATACACACACCCACACAACAAATGCACACAATCACAAACAGGTGCACACATATGCATACATAAACACACAGGCACACAGACAAGAAGGTGATCTTATAAGCATTTCTTTCCTTTTGAAGTTAGGCTGAAAACGTTTTTTCAGAATGCCGTATCTCAAAATATATTGCGTCCATTAAAACTATAGGATCACGGCTTAAGTTCTCGAATTTCTACGATCACGACGAAATAACTGCGCGCTAGTTAAGTAGCTTGCGCGTAAAGGCGATACTGTTTTATATGCCGGTCGGCGTCCTTCTGAGCGATTCTACAATTTTTGCCTCAGTCGGCCAAACATTATACTTCAATAGGCAACTGCTTTACTGTCTACTTTTCTGCCCTTTTTTTTAATCTTTCCGCTACACGTGGAATAGTAATTTCCACGGACCCAACCACTTTGTTCATGCGAAGGTAAGTAAAAATGTTAACTTTTCAAGCACACAGACATTATTCTGACATGCCAATACATAATTTAATGTAAATAAAATGAAAAGAATTAAAATTAAGTGTCCACAATTTTTTCTATAATACAAGCATGAAACTTTTAAAACACCTTAAATACATCTAATTACTGCAAACTTTGATGTGAGCGTGCCCGTTATTGCGTCCTTTAAAATCCATGTGATTATGATGGGGACTGTTTTCAAAGTTTGCTTTCAACAATGCTTGATTAACCGTGATAAGTCTCTATCACTGTATTGCGAAAGCTACAAAAAAGTTCGGTTACTCCGTAACAGACGCATATAAGAGGGTTTCGAAATTCGTGTTTCATCGCTCTAGCGGTGGTAGCACACATTAAACGGAACAATTTTTGCGTGTTTGTGGTGAGCATTTGCAGTGAATGGCGTCTGTTGGGATGTGGTGGCTGTTGTTTTACAAAATACGTTTCTCTCTTCACACGTTTTACACTAAGTTACAGATATAGTTCAACATGGGGGCTACCTTCTCGGGTGCACAATCGACAACGACGGAGCAAGCTTCCCTTAGTCGGCACCACTGCATCTTGAGCAATGAGGGTAGTTTCTGCATCCACGGGATTCTCGTACACTAGCGACTCCGTGTAGCCCCAGGGAAAGAAGTCCANGCAATGAGGGTAGTTTCTGCATCCACGGGATTCTCGTACACTAGCGACTCCGTGTAGCCCCAGGGAAAGAAGTCCATCTTGGTGAGATCTGAGAGGAATGTGGCGGCCAAGGTAGAGGCCCACTCGGTCCGATACAACGATGTCAAAATATTTCGCTGAGAAACTCGCGCACCGCCAGTGTGAAATTAGCTGGTGCACCATCATTTTGAAACCACATGTCGCGACGGATACACAAAGGTACTCCTTCCACGAGTACAAGTAGCGTGTCTTGGAGGAAGCTAAGGTAAATCGCGTCACTGAGATGTTGAGGCAGCATATAAGGTCCCGCAAGTACATGTCCAACGATACCAGCCCGCACGTCAACCGAAAAGCGGTCATGACGTAATGCAACAAACTATGCGTGCGGATAATCGTCGGCCCAGACGTGACTGCTCCTGGTGTTGAAGATACCATCCACGGTAAATTGCGCTTCATCACTGAAGAACACACGCGAAAGTGTGGATCGTTCTCCGAGGTCCTAAGCAACCACATACTGAAATCGAGTCTAAGAGGGCAGTCTGCGGGTCCCACGGCTTGAACCGTCTGGAGAAATACAGGCGCAACTGTTGCTCATGTAGCACGTGCAACACAGCATCATGGTCTGTACCAGTGTCGTGTGCAACAGGTCGTGTGCTTGTACTCGGGTTAACTTCAGGCCACTGCAAACACCTCTTCTTCAAAATGTGATTTGCGAGTCCTCCTCGGAACACCGGCNGGTCGTGTGCTTGTACTCGGGTTAACTTCAGGCCACTGCAAACACCTCTTCTTCAAAATGTGATTTGCGAGTCCTTCTCGGAACACCGGCATTATTTCTCGTTACCAACAACGAACCTGTCTGTCGGTTACGATATGCTTAGTTCACAGAGTATGTAAGTATACATATGCAAAATTGCATGTTGGTTCCTTTGATTTGGGCGTGGCCGTTCTCTGATTGGCTGCGCGAGGCTCTGGTAACCGTCCNGCCGTTCTCTGATTGGCTGCGCGAGGCTCTGGTAACCGTCCTTGTGCCCGATTGGCTACCGCGAGCTGCGAAATGTACGCTATTGGCTAGCCTGCCAGCTGACAAGTAGTTTACCATGGTGTTTAATTGGCGGAAATCGCTCCGACTTGTTGCTGGCCACTGACGCTATTTTGTTGGCGAGTGTTGCTCTAGAGCNGTATTAAGAGAAGGGGGGCGACAGGGGTGAGTTGTCTTCCACTAAGGGGCGACACCTCATAAAAGGTTGGGAACCATTGCTCTAGAGCTTACGAAATACGCAGCTGTTTCACTTCTGTATTCGTGTCTAAGTTAAGAGAAACGCACATGTGTNTTGCTCTAGAGCTTACGAAATACGCAGCTGTTTCACTTCTGTATTCGTGTCTAAGTTAAGAGAAACGCACATGTGTTTGAAGTATTTTCTGTCCCTGAATTATAACGAGAAATCTTGCAAGTCACGCATTGTACATGGACAATTTCCGCGAAAAGTGTCTCTGTCCAGTTGTAATTTAGAACAGTTTACCTCAGATTTGCTTCCGCAAATGGACAGTTTTCGGTGGTACCACGATGTTTTCTCACAAAGACACGTGGCCAATGATAAAATGAAAACTGCAGGTGTGTACGTAGAATAATAAAGTATAGTTTCAATGAAACTTTTCTTTTTTGCGAAAATTAGGTGACCCTAGTTATGCAATAATACTACCATGTCCCTATAGATCAAAACCTAGAAAATATGCCACATATTTTCGTTGACTTCATACATCTATTTTTATGTTCTTTCGCAGCTGGTACGCGATTTGCTAGGCACACCAGAGAACCTATGAAGCATTTATAGACCTTAAAAAATTGTAAGTTCTCATCTGGACAATATGGATAACAATATGTACATTCTGAAAGAGCTTGGACATTATTTCTATAAAAATGGTTCGTCATTTTTGTAGTAGCCCCTCAATAATATGCAAAAAATATTTAAATTTTATGATTGCTTCCGGAGCACTGATGTCGAGACAAATTTAGCCAATTTTAAAAAATAATTCGCCGTATGATGAATATGGGAGAATTATATTTATAAATAACATCACTTTATTTGAGACATTACATTGGTAATGATATTGAATACAAATATTTTAAAAATAAACCATGCTTCTTTCAGAACTACTAAAAGAAAAAAAGTGTTTTAAATTCTCGCTAGCGGAACTTTGCTGATTTATTCTCCGTGGACTGTTAGGTGCAGGATTTTGGTACCCCGCATTTCCATTTCAGATTTATCTTCCGCAAGCTTACGCTTTAAATTTCTGTATCCGCCGCTGATAAAGCGTACTGCCAATTCGCCTCTACGTCTCTTAATTAATTAAATCTTCGGGTAATGCTATCATGTTTCCTTTCTCATTTCTTCTGTTTTTTCCCCTAGCACAAAAAAAAAGTGCGAGTAATATCAGTGAAAATCCTGCCATCAATCTACAGAATGGGCGGGCTGCCCTCGCTAGCGCTCCTGGTGGCCAGCTTCGCAAACCGTAGCGGTGATGGATGGCGGCCATCTCGAGTACTTACTGGGAGTGCAAAATGGCGGCGAGAAGGTAATGGGCTTCCAGCGGCGAGAAACAAAGAGAACGTGTGCGCGAGGAAAGAGACTGGTGTGGAAGGAAGAAAGAAAGAAATGTTTTAATGGGCGGTGAAAACTTAGGAAACAACATCGTTGAGTTTTTTTTTNGTGTGGAAGGAAGAAAGAAAGAAATGTTTTAATGGGCGGTGAAAACTTAGGAAACAACATCGTTGAGTTTTTTTTTCTAGTTTCAATTTTAATTTTAATGTAACGCGCTGCCGAAAAACTGAGTATATTTCCACGGCAGTATCTGCCAGAGAATTATGATGAATATTTTAGGTTTCGCGGAAGTGTACACGTTTCTTAAAACTCACTTTAAAAATGCTATTAACATTATAGCGTAAAAAATAAGGGTGCTACGCCATAATAAGATGATACTTTATTCATGAATTCAGTTGCTGTGCTCTGAATATATTTTCAGTATTAATATTTTAAAATGAATTAAATGGCACATTCAGAATATTTTATTATAAACGTTGCTAATAATTTGTTAAAAACAATTAATTATTTTCTTTTTGAATGTAGGCCTACAACCCAAAAAATAAAAATTATTGATGATTAAAATGTTGTGAAATATTTTGTATTTGAAAAAATATGTATTATAACTGTATACACAGCTGATAAATATTTGTATTATGAATAATGCGACATGAATAAAACGTGTGATAAACGGTTGCGTTAACGCCAAGTATGTCATTATTTGTAGTCATTTTTAATTTGTATACCAACTTCCTTACACACAGCATATTGCCTTGCATCGCAAGGTGTGTAAATAGTTCTAAAAAAAATACAAAGTTCAAAAAAATTTACCAAAACCGTTATGTGAAAGTGCCATTTGTTGTTTTATTTATGTTGGTTTTTGAAAACTTTGCTATTAAATTTAACGTGTTTTAAGTTAGCTTACGTCTCACGCACGCCTGATATATAGTTCACCACTTTGAAGGGTGCAAACTGTAGAAGCAAATCACAGTAACTTGAGGCAATATGTTTCAACTGATAATGGTTAACCTGTTCAGTCACAGTGTCCACGGTCGTGGGCACATTGCAAATTAATGATAGTTATAACCAGTACTGTACACAGCAAGGCATTAGAGACCAGTACATAGAGGTCTTCCTTGGGGCCAATATGATTTGTGGATTTTCTACACTCTTTTTTACATGAATGGTTAATGCCAATATCATCGACCACGCTGTACGTTGTTCCGTGGCTGTAAGGCAAATAGTGAACACAACTACAGTGTTTACCAAAACATTACATGATTGCAACACTTGAACTCCGAAAGTAATGTGTGACCATAGGGGTTAAAGCACACTCCTAAACACGGAACAACATTTATGCTATCCGACATTTTTCTTTACAGAATCATCGCCTTACAGATGCCCACAGATAGAACTTAACGGACCAACCTCTTCAGAAATAGATTATTATAGACCTATTTGTTTCAATACTTTGGGTTGGAAGTGTACTTGTATCGGTATGACTCTTGTACACCACAGAACCGTTCAACAACGTATGTTGTGCGCGACGTATTTGACAAGAACAAATGACGAGCGTCAGGTGTTTTCTCATGCACAAATGCTCTGCTACCTGGCGCTTGAACTGCGTTGCAGTGTGTGTGAAAAACACGTTTTCCCACGAAACTATTAAGAGTGTGTCCAGTGTACTTATTAACAAAATTAACACACATTTCACACAAGGTCTGTTGAGTCCTTTCTGGCCATCACGCACATTATAAACACAATTTTAGAGCACAAACATAGCTAAATACGGCTTTTCAAATGCACTATATCTGAAAATACACGAGTCAGAAACATACATTAGAAAAAACTTGCCACTAACAAAAGCCCCATTGCTTAAGTCCCACAGGTACATACACTGAACAACGAGATCACTGCACGCCAACTCAGGGACCTGCACGTAGCGACGAAGGCCCAATTGTTGCACGCACCAGTGTAGCCCTTATCTCTCACGCGCTTCTTAGCCTCAAGCGCGTGAAATAGCAACGGGTAGGCGGGCTCCTTAAAGAGTACGTAGGCCGAAGACTTTTTTCCCCCGCGTTTGAGATACGGTGATACGGACGACAATAACACTCGCGCACAGGGCCATATCGCTTATACGCACAAATCGCTGAACCGGCATGCAGTGTGCTTCCGTCGTGTCACGCTTTCCTGTTCTAATTAGATCATTACCAGTTGGACTTTATTACAGGCGGTGAAAGTCCACATATGTTACTACTACCGTACGATTTTACTTGTCGAAACTCCGTAGGCAAGCTTTAAAAAAAGAATATTTAATTTTTACAATTTGCGATTTTTTTTCTATTTCAATACACTTAATATGATAAAAACAAAACCGTTAAGGATTATATAACGGGCTGTTATCTTTCCTGGCTAAAAGTCGTAAGCTATTCCCGGTTATTTATTTGCTGAGATACGCTTAAACGCGCAAACAACGAACGCACAGAAAAAACGTCCGGACTACTAACTCTTAAGTAAAGTGCTGTCTGTGAAGTCGATGTTTGCTCGTATACGCCTATCTCAACAAATAAATGTTCTGGGAAAATAACGTTTTCCCAGGAAATACATTTACCTATAGTCCCCACATTTTACTTTTAACCTATTACATATATTCAAGGAGAAAAAAAAAGTAAAAATTATAAGAAATAGCTTTTTATGAGCTTTCCTGTCACGTATCTTTACGCGAAAGGAGAAAAGCGTAAAGTGGCGTATGTAATGTAATACATTGGCCTATACCACATGTAATAATATCCTACTGTTACATATCTATTTTGCGAGAAATCCAACTTCCCGGAAATGCATATCGTAGTCTTGGGAGGTCTCGTCACAATGATTCCATAAGGCCAGACGTAACGTTGGGACGTTTAAAATTGTTTGTAGGTTGTTCATGGTGAACCGAGCACTTTCAAAAACCCTGCTCAGGATCTACGTGTATGAACATTGTGTGATTTTCCGCCACGTGTGAAATTAACATTGCCATGGGCTTGATCACTTTATTCACGCGTCGATCATGTGAAACTGTATAATTATTAAAAAAGAGAATATTAAAATAATATATGCTAACTTTTACGCTTTGATGCATTAAAAAAACGGAAAGCAGAATAAATCATTACGGTTTTCATAAATGTTTACTGGGCACTTATCATTCAACGTCAATATTTGGAACTACTTTCTCACCATCGTTACCAACTTTACTGGGTGCATGCCACTTAGTGCGCCCTTTAAAATATTATGCAGGTATGAGCAGTGATATTTTTCAACAGTTGATTTAAAAAGTGTTCACTTTATCGTGAGCAGCCTTTACTAAGAATNTGTGGAAGGAAGAAAGAAAGAAATGTTTTAATGGGCGGTGAAAACTTAGGAAACAACATCGTTGAGTTTTTTTTTTTCTAGTTTTAATTTTAATTTTAATGTAACGTGCTGCCGAAAAACTGAGTATATTTCCACGGCAGTATCTGCCAGAGAATGATGATGAATATTTTAGGTTTCGCGGAAGTGTACACGTTTCTTAAAACTCACTTTAAAAATGCTATTATATTTATAGCGTAAAAAACANCTTTAAAAATGCTATTATATTTATAGCGTAAAAAACAAGGGTGCTACGCCATAATAAGATGATACTTTATTCATGAATTCAGTTGCTGTGCTCTGAATATATTTTCAGTATTAATATTTTTTAATGATTTAAATGGCACATTCAGAATATATTATTATAAACGTTGCTAATAGTTTGTTAAAAACAATTAATTATATTCTTTTTGAATGTAGGCCTACTACCCAAAAAAAATTAAAATAATTGATGATTAAAATGTTGTGAAATATTTAGTATTTGAAAAAATATGTATTATAACTGTATACACAGTTGATAAATATTTGTATTATGAATAATGCGACAAAATTAACGTGTGATAAACGGTTGCGTTAACGCCAAGTATGTCATTATTTGTAGTCATTTTAAATTTTTATACCAACTTCCTTACACACAGCATCGCAAGGTGTATAAATAGTTCTAAAAAAAAATACAAAGTTCAAAAAAATTTAGCAAAAACCGTTATGTGAAAGTGCCATTTGTTGGTTTATTTATGTCGGCTTTTGAAAATTTTGCTATTAAATTTAACGTGTTTTAAGTTAACTTACGTCTCACGCACGCCTGATATATAGTTCACCACTCTGAAGGGTGCAAACTGTAGAAGCAAATCACAGTAACTTGAGGCAATATGTTTCAACTGATAATGGTTAACCTGTTCAGTCACAGTGTCCACGATCGTGGGCAAATTGCAAATTAATGATAGTTATAACCAGTACTGTACACAGCAAGGCATTAGAGTCCAATACATAGAGGTCTTCCTTGGGGCCAATATGATTTGTGGATTTTCTACACTCTTTTTTACATGAATGGTTAATGCCAATATCGTCGACCACGCTGTACGTTGTTCCGTGGCTGTAAGGCAAATATTGAACACTACTACAGTATTTACCAAAACATTACATGATTGCAACACTTGAACTCCGAAAGTAATGTGTGACCATAGGCGTTAAAGCACACTCCTAAACACGGAACAACATTTATGCTATCCGACATATTTCTTTACAGAATCATCGCCTTACAGATGCCCACAGATAGAACTTAACGGACCAACCTCTTCAGAAATAGATTAATATATACCTATTGGTTTCAATACTTTGGGTTGGAAGTGTACTTGTATCGGTATGACTCTCTTGAACACCACAGTACCGTTCAACAACGTATGTTGTGCGCGACGTATTTGACAAGAACAAATTTACGAGCGCCAGGTGTTTTCTCATGCACAAATGCTCTGCTACCTGGCGCTTGAACTGCGTTGCAGTGTGTGTGAAAAACACGTTTTCCCACGAAACTATAAAGAGTGTGTCCAGTGTACTTATTAACAAAATTAACACACACTTCACACAAGGTCTTTTGAGTCCTTTCTGGCCATCACGCACATTATAAACACAATTTTAGAGCACAAACATAGCTAAATACGGCTTTTTAAATGCACTATATCTGAAAATACACGAGTCAGAAACATACATTAGAAAAAACTTGCCACTAAAAAAAGCCCCATTGCTTAAGTTCCACAGTGAACAACGAGATCACTGCACGCCAACTCAGGGACCTGCACGTAGCGACGAAGGCCCAATTGTTGCACGCACCAGTGTAGCCCTTATCTCTCACGCGCTTCTTAGCCTCAAGCGCGTGAAATAGCACCGGGTAGGCGGGCCCCTTAAAGAGTACGTAGGCCGAAGACTTTTTTCCCCCGCGTTTGAGATACGGCGATACGGACGACAACAACACTCGCGCACAGGGCCATATCGCTTATACGCACAAATCGCTGAACCGGCATGCAGTGTGCTTCCGTCGTGTCACGCTTTCCTGTTCTAATTAGATCATTACCAGTTGGACTTTATTACAGGCGGTGGAAGTCCACATATGTTACTACGACCGTACGATTTTACTTTTCTACTACCTCGTAACGAAACTCCGTAGGCAAGCTATAAAAAATATTTTTTTTTTTTACAATTTGCGATTTTTTTTCTCTTTCAATACACTTATTATGATAAAAACAAAACCGTTAAGGATTATATAACTGGCTGTTATCTTTCCTGGCTAAAAGTCGTAAGCTATTCCCTGTTATTTATTTGCTGAGATACGCTTAAACGCGCAAACAACAAATGCACAGAAAAAACGTCCGGACTACTAACTCTTAAGTAAAGTGCTCTCTGTGAAGTCGATGTTTGCTCGTATACGCCTATCTCAACAAATAAATGTTCTGGGAAAATAACGTTTTCCCAGGAAATACATTTACCTATAGTCCCCACATTTTACTTTTAACCTATTACATATATTCAAGGAGAAAAAAAAAGTAAAAATTATAAGAAATAGCTTTTTATGAGCTTTCCTGTCACGTATCTTTACACGAAAGGAGAAAAGCGTAAAGTGGCGTATGTAATGTAATACATTGGCCTATACCACATGTAATAATATCTTACTTTNCTTTACGCGAAAGGAGAAAAGCGTAAAGTGGCGTATGTAATGTAATACATTGGCCTATACCACATGTAATAATATCCTACTGTTACATATCTATTTTGCGAGAAATCCAACTTCCCGGAAATGCATATCGTAGTCTTGGGAGGTCTCGTCACAATGATTCCATAAGGCCAGACGTAACGTTGGGACGTTTAAAATTGTTTGTAGGTTGTTCATGGTGAACCGAGCACTTTCAAAAACCCTGCTCAGGATCTACGTGTATGAACATTGTGTGATTTTCCGCCACGTGTGAAATTAACATTGCCATGGGCTTGATCACTTTATTCACGCGTCGATCATGTGAAACTGTATAATTATTTAAAAAGAGAATATTAAAATAATATATGCTAACTTTTACGCTTTGATGCATTAAAAAAAACGGAAAGCAGAATAAATTATTACGGTTTTCATAAATGTTTACTGGGCACTTATCATTCAAAGTCAATATTTGGAACTACTTTCTCACCATCGTTACCAACTTTACTGGGCGCATGGCACTTAGTGCGCCCTTTAAAATATTATGCAGGTATGAGCAGTGATATTTTTCAACAGTTGATTTAAAAAGTGTTCACTTTATCGTGAGCAGCCTTTACTAAGAATGGAGGCGCCTCGTAGTCGGGAGGTCATGGCTCTTGGCTGGGTATATCTCGGTGTTTTATTTCTCTCATGTTTGCCTCCATCCTCATTCCCCACATATCTTGTATTTTTTTAACCTCGACTTTTCCAGTTTCTCATGCAGTTTAAAAGCCTAACAAGCCAATATACGTAAAAGGAGATAAATTAGTGCTACTGAAATATGCCGTCGCCTCATGAAGGATATTTGATACAGCTGGGTGCATCTTTCTTGTTGTATACGGTTTATATGAAAATTCCGGTTCATATGCAACACGCCCTCTTTAGCGGACAGTGTCACTGAAGTTGGTGGGTTACCAGCTGATTTACAAAAATATGTACGAGTTGCAACGTAAAAAAATTTATGTCATCCGCAGTACGCG